>PVIR01013853.1:0-41584 GCA_004026965.1 Petromus typicus
ATTAACGGGGAATTTATTTCCTCTCATTAGTTAATTTCTGCCTCCGTAGGAGTTTTCTGTACCAGTTGCGTTGTCCTTACCTGCACTATTATCTAGTGATCTAAGACATCATCATATCAGGGATCATCGGGATCCTGCTGTGACAGCACTGTGGGAGCTGCTCCTTCCCGAACACCCCCTGCGGGCTCTTCCTGCAACCACTGAGGACTGAGAGGCAGACCCGGGCTTTTAATCTGAAGAGCCAATTTATTAATTTATACCTTGCTCAAAGTGGTCTATATCTATCTCACTGTTGGTCATGTGTCCATAGCCCAAAATGAAGGAAGTTTTGATAAAGTGTCTGGGTGATTTGGGGAAAATACAAATAAAATATTTTTTGTTTTATTATCTGGTTGCTTCATCCAAAATCATTTTTATTTCTAAGTTTACTTGTTTGTTTGTTTGGAGACAGGGTCTTTCTCTTTAGTCCACAGTGGCCTTGAACTCACTATATAATCCTGTATTAACCTCAAACTTGAGACCTTCTTGTCGAAGCCCTCCAAGTACTGGGATTAGACATGCACCACCATGCCAGCCTCACAATCATTTTTATTCCATCCTGAACTACTAGCTCATTGTGTCTATAGAAGTCTGAATTTTCAGAAAACAGCTGTGGAGGCACATACCCATAATTACAACAATTAGGGAGGCTGAGGCAGGATGATTTCAGGTTCCAGACTGGGCAACTTAGCAAGACGCTGTCTCAAAATAAAATTTTTAAAACAGCTGAGGATGTAGCTCAGTGGCAAAACACCATCTCCACAGGAAAGGCCCTGAATCTAGTGCCCAGTACCATTTCCAGCAGGTCGGGTCAGGCGTGTTTGTTACTGCTTCCTTGGGAAGCCACGTGCAATGTAAAGGCCAGTGCCGAGGAGACGGAGGGACTGAGCGCCCACCCGTGTCCAGCTGTGCAAAGGACAGGAGACAGGAGACAAGGTGACCAGGAGACCGTCGACACTGTCAAGCTTCTCTGTCCCTCCAGCCAGCACCAGTCCCCACTTCCTATGGAAAAGAAGCTGGCCCTGAGCCCTGGGCCAGAATCTACCATTCTTTTTAAAAACTAAAGCATTGTTAATTCTTATTGATTGGAAATGTCAGTTACAGTTTTTTTCTTTTGGGCTTATATTGAGGAGAGTGGGACAAGGTCTCAGAACATAGTTCAGGCTGGCCTTAAACTCATTATGCACCACTCCCAACTTTAAATAAAACCCCTTTCCCTGCGGTGCTCCACCCCGGCTCTGACCAGCTGGATTTGTCAGTGTACAGACAACACCGTTCTAAAAGCGAGGCACAGCTCCTGCCGGGCCGAGCAGAGCACAGACCGACCTCTCTAATGCTGGAGGCCAGAGGTAACAGCCAGCGAGTCTTCATATCTGTCCCACGACCCCAAAGAAACCCGTCCTGTAATGAAGGCAAGGACAGAGATGGAAGTGAGAGGACAAGCTCCCCTTCCGGCCTCCCGCTGTTGCCTGGCGTGCCAGGCTAACCTGCGTGTCCAAGCGCCACAGCAGTGATGGCCGCCCGGGTCTGGGGTCGCTCCGCAGGGCAGTGGCGGTGGACCCATGGCTTGCGCAGCTCAGCGGGGACCCGAAGTCCCCTCTGTCAGCACTCGAGCCAAGTCAACCTGCAGCCAAGCATCAGAGACATTTTGTGGTGCTCATTTTGTTTGTTTGTTTGTTTTTTGAATTAAAACCTCAGTATTCAGGTTTACTCCCAGTGTTTGCACTTTGTGATAACTGAGCGGCTTTGGGGAGCTGTTGGAGTTCTCAGGCTTTAAAATGTTTGCCATCATTTTTTGAGCTCTCAGTGATGAAAAGCCACCCACTGGGGTGTGCATGCCATAGCTTTCTACCACTGGCATCGTGTGTTCCTTTGGTGAAATTGAAGGCATCGGAGCTAGGTAGAAACAGGTTATGGAGGTGGAGACATTAGCCAACGAGAGTGGGGTTATCGGCTTGAAAAGGAGAGGCTAGGGTGTTGTGCTGTGGGGCCAGGACACAGGATTGCAAACATCAGAGGGAGCAGGTTCTGCCACCCCGAGGCTCCTGCTGTGCAGAGACCAAGGAAGCCACGTCACCGTGTCTGACCAGGAGGCAGAACCTTCACCAGAGGAGTTGGGAAGTAAGAAGGAGGGCAGATGCATTAAACTCAGAGTCCTTGGACAGGACAGCAGGGAGATTCACTTCAAAGTGAAGATGACAACACAGCTCGAAAAACTCAGTCACTCTGTCAGCGACCCGGAGTTCCAACGAGCTCGCTCAGGCTTCTCTCTGAAGACCAGAGAATTGTGCAGAGAATTGCAGTAATCATACTCCAAAAGATCTGGGAATGGAGGGAGCAGATGAGAGTGAAGTTTATCAGGGATAAACAGGGTCATTCAACGGTTTAAATATTCTTTTTAATTTTTTTTCTTTTCCCATCCCTTTTTTTATTTTTTAAAAACAATGCTTTTGTCATGTGGTGTTCAAAATGGCAATGAAAACTGGCACCCCATCTCTTTAAAGCATCTGGTGATTTGAATCCTAGTGTTTATTACTCATCATTGTTGTCATTGTGCTGGTTTTTGGTGATCAACCCTCAGCTTCCTTCGTACTATCCTCTCCTCTTTAAAAATTACACAAGTGCACCAAGAAGCTGCATTTTTCAGCATTCTCATGTTTGTGGTGAGAAGATTGACAATACGATTGTTCGTACGACTTTCCAATTGGCCCTGAAGTTCGAGCGTGTGACTGCTTCACTCCTAGGCTATGACTTGCAGTAGATGATGTAAGTTTTTCTGTGAACCAAACTGTAGAAAAATGACTTTTCCTTAACTTGAAGCTTAAAATCTGAGGGTCTGGACCAAAAGAAGAGGGAGATCAACTCTGGAGTCCAGATGACAGACAGGGTGAGAGCAGTGACTGACTCCACAGAACACTTCCCCGAAGAGAAAGCAGTTTGAGTCTTTTTTTTTTTTTTAATGTTGCCAGAAGATCTCAGAAAAGTGCTAATTTTCATAAACAGTTAATAAAGTTCTACCTGCAGTTGTACATACAACAAAACACTGCTCCTTTTGATTTTGTTTGGACTTTTTGGCCTGGGATGTGGGTTTTAAATGGACATTGTGTGTACCAGCTTCATTACAATAAACAATATTTGTAAAAACTGTTAAAAAAAAGAAAGAGAAGAGAAAGGGAGACTAAATACCTGACCATGAGGCCCCAGGGGATGGGAAGGAAAGTCAAGATGGATCCCTTATCTCCAACCAAACAGGGTCCTGGGCTCTGTTTGGGAGAGTGACTAAATGAGTTATTTTTATAATTAAATTGGTCTTTTTTAAAATTAGTGTTTGAATCTAGTGGGGCATTGGAATGGTCCAAGGGGGCATAGTTGTCAGTGTTAACAAACTGTTGATGTGAGAGTTCTTATGGGCACTGCAAATAGGAAGGGCATTTGGAGAGAGAGACAGAGACAGAGAGAGAGAGAGAGAGAGAGAGAGAGAGAGAGAGAGAGAGAGGCACCTGAAAGGCAAGAGTTATTCCTGTTCGACTGTGAGTGGGTGGTTTATATTACCCAGAGGCATTCGAGATTTGAGGAGACTGCCCTTTTTGCTGGAACCCGGTTATCTATCTCCCCTTCCCATGTATCCCCACCTATGCCATCAAATTCAGGTTGTCTTTTTTTTTTTTTGTACTGGAGACTGGCGGTGAGCCAGCCCAGGCAGAGACACTGAGCAGGAATGGGTGAGCAGGGACAGGTGGAGACAGGCCAACCTGGTGTGGAGAGGACGAAGTTGTGAGCTGAAAGTATCACGTGGTGATAGGCGAGTCAGTTAAAACAGGAAGGGATGCAAAGGGTAATACAAGCAAGAGATAAAGGAGGTCAACATGGTCAAGAGTAAGGAAGCAAAAAGAGTGAAGCTCTATTTGTATCCCAGTGAAATCAAACAGTCTTAAAGCCAAATTTAAAAGACCATTTTGAGGGAAGAAAAGGTGTAGCTCTGGGGCCAGAATCCTGAGAAAAGCCTTAAAGAAGGGTGGGGAGGAAGCACTGGCCCCCCGGGGGAGGTGCTGTCAGTTTCTTCTGTTGTTTGTGAGGTGAGGTCTTAACTGAAGTCCATCCTGGGGGGAACAGAATGGAATGCTTAGCCATATTTAGGGGAGACAAGTACCCAGTATGGGGTGCTCTTGGGTTTAGCCATTGCCAGTGCTGTGAGAATTATTTGATGGGGTCCATCTTACTTGCGGTGCGAGGGATTTAGTGCAGGCCACATGTAGACTAAATGCCTTGTTACAAAAGAGGATGTGAATCCCTCCAGCATTGGGCTGGTTTGGGAATATGGGATGAACCATGAGTTGCAAGTGATATTCAGCAGGGGAGCAGGGGCTTGAAAGTGTGGGGCTGTGGTCTGGTGGGAGGTCAGGGCCCAGGTGTCTAGTAGTAAGGGGTCTCCCATACAGTAGCTCAGGGGTGAGCATGGTGGGCGTCCTCTTAGCCTGAGGAAGGCCAGGGGTGTAAAAAACAACCCAGTAGTGCTGGGTTTGAGTTGTGGGTACTTTCTACCTTTCTGGAAATTCCAATTGTGTTGTGGGATGTGGCCAGACACTGGGAAGTCTGAGTGGTAAATTCCGGTCTGTTATCTGACTGAAGAGAAGATGGAACCTGAAGCTTGGGAAAGTAACACTTAAGAATATATTGGTTGGGCCGGGGAGTTAGCTCAGTGGTTCCGGCGCCTGTCTTGCAAGCGCAAGGACCCGGGTTCGATTCCCCGGTAACCACATAACAATACTGGGTGTGGAGACCCACACCCAGCAGGAACCAGTACCACATACCACAGTGCCGGGCGTGGTGGCTCACGCCTGTAGTCCCAGCACTCGGGAGGCAGAGGCAGGAGGATTGTGATGTGAGTTTGAGGCTGAGCTCAGGGCCAGCCTGAACCACAAAAGCGAGACCCTGTCTCAAAAAAAAAAAAAAAAAGAATATATTGGTTACATGGAGGCCCCTTTATCAGTGGCCAGGACCACTTCTATCCATCTTATGAATTATTGAATTAGTCCACTGTGACCAGTTGACAGCAGACCCTCCTCAAGGGGGCATCAGGGTAAAATCTGTCTGCCAGTCTTCAGCTAGAGGTGACCCTGAGACTGAGGTGTAGGAAAATGAAGGTAGATATTGGTCTAGGGGGATATTTGTTAGCAGATAAAGCAGTCTTTTGAGCACTCTTTTATTTTTTAGCATTTCCTTGGTGTACAGCATCTTACAGTGAGCTATGTCCTGCTGTTCCTTAGGCTACAGTAGAGGAAGGAACCTGAATGAGCGCCATGGAAATTCTTCTTCCAGATCTCGTGGATGAGCCAGGAACTTTGTCCATAATGAGGAGAGCTGTGGGTGGTAAACCATGTCATCTAGATAGTTCTTAACAGTAGCTCACAAAGCCTCCCTGAGCCACTCAAGAAAGGTACTCTTATTACCTGGGTTTTCCCATTAGATCTCCACACGACCCCCAGCCTATTATTCTTCATTGTAGGAATCAGGGGAAGGCAACATAACTAGAACCTTTGTATGAAGTTCTAGTCTCCTGTGAGCCTGACAGCACAGGGTGATATAATAAATAGGCAGATAGGAGGCTTAGAGGAGAAGCTGAGCTTGAGCCTGATTCTTGCTCTTCTGGGTAGCCAAGACCTCCAGACTCAAGCTTCCCACACCTTTTTTTCCCCCAGACCCAAGCTTGCTACACCTTTCACTCCATACATTCCAAAAGACCCAAGAGGGCAGGGCAGTCACTGGCAACAGCCTTAAAGAAGTTACGTGGATGCAGATCCCACAGGGCACAGCAGACACCATGACTGGTCCTTAAGAAGTTATGTAGATCCTGGAGTAGTTCTGCCCTGAAGCATCACAGCATGTGGGACCACGGGAGTCCCACTGGAGAGGTGAAGACGAGAGTTAAGTCCGTCTACAGGCAGGAGAGCTCAGCCTGGTCATAGTCTCGATTGTGCAATTATTTCTCCCAAATAGGAATATTCCCAACATTTACGTTTTCTGAACACTCTAGGCATCTCAAGCGATAAACCCAGAGAAGCTTCATCTTGAGGTCACACCTCACTGTAGCAGTAAGGTTTGCCCATCCTTCATAGCTTGTGGCCTGGCATTTTCTTTTTTTCCTGGGTAATGTACACTCTCCAGGGCATTTTCTGCCAGAAAAGGCCAGATTCATCACAGCTGAAAACTTGATAAGAACAAAAGCCTTTTCTGTGTCATTGTTTCAAACTGGTGTGTGTAATTTCCAGCAGCCTTTCTATCAGCACTGGCTGCTTCCTTGTGCCCTGTTATGCCATGAACCCCAGTTCTTACTTTAAAATTGTGAAACTGCCCACTACTATCATGAAATGTCTCATCACTGTCACTCGTTGATGGACTATCTTTTACTAGATCTGCCTTCAGAGCCCTAGCTTTTTCACAAATTATAGACTCAGTTAAGCTCTAATCTTCCTTCTGCCTTTCACTTATTCACACTAATAAAAGCCTTTCTATCTCGCCTAACCTGGTGATGATGACTTACTAATCTGAGTAACACCTGTAGCACTATTAGCCTCCTTATACAAATCTTTTCTCTGTAAGATTGTGGTGGTGATGGATTTCTATGTGCTGTACCTATTAGCAAGATTGGCCATACAAATGCCACTCTCATATTTCTGTACAGTTTCCTCCTTTTTGATTGCGATTGCTTTCTTTAGCTTCTTTTCTAGTTTTTTGGGGCCATTTTGCTAGCAGTAATCATCGTGATGATATAAAGCACTGATCAAAATCACATCCACAAACACACAATGTGTGCTCAGACTGATGCTTACCTGGGCCCACACAGACCTCCCTGCCATTGCAAATCTTTGTTTACAACCACTCAAGCAGCCAGCATTCAGGCCACAGCTCAAGACTGGTCCTAAGTTAAAACCAAAATTCTAGTTGTATCTCAAGTTGGTCACATGCCAGATGAGTTGTAACTCGAGGGTCTACTGTAATTCAAATTTCTTGAGAAATTAGCATGGGGCTGAGTGTGGTAGTGCATACCTGTAATCCCAGCACTGGGGAAGCTGAGGCAGGAGGATCCTTGTAAGTTCAAGGCTATCCTGAGCTACATAGTGAGACTATCTCAAAACACTCCCCCTCAAAAAACCTCCATAAACCACTCAGTGTGGGAATTCCATACAGTTTAGTAATGGCACTCCTGAGCATTTACCACACAGAAACAAAAACCTATATTTACCCAAAAACCTACTTGTGAATGCTGCAAACAGCTTTGTTTTGTTATTATTGTTTGGGTTTTGTGTCTTTGTTTCTTTGTTTTGCAGCACTGGGACCACATCCAAGGCCTCGGGTATGCCAGACAAGCTCTGGGTCCCAAGCAACACCCTGGCCATCTTTATCTATAGTTGCCCCAAACGAGAACAACTCAGATGCCTCCACTGACTGGTTAAACGCACTGTGGCACATTCACCTCCTGGATTCCTCCTCAGGAATGAAAAGGAGTTGACCACAGGTACAGACATGGCTTATCTCATGAGTGTGAGGCTGGAGATAAAAAGGTAAACAGAGCAGGTCCTGAGAGCTAACCTGAAGTGACTCGAAGTCAGGGCTTAAGTGAGTCAATACACAAGAGCCCGAATCATTAGCTTGAATAAATGGACTCTCAGCCTAATGGATGGCAAAGGGCAGAGAGCGGATTCCTAAACAAACTGGATGGGGCTTGAAAGACAGACACAATGGCCTGCTTCCCAGACATCATCAGCTTCCTTAGGTCGGTGACAGTCACCGTGCCCGGAACTGTAGATGAGTCCCAGACTTAAAAATCTGGAGGGTTTCCACCTTTCAGAAACCCCCTTCCAGACAGCAGGGAGGCTCTTCTTTCTTTTTATTCTTCCTAATAAATATGCACCTGGTCATTCCCTATGGCTTGCTTTTTCACTGGGCTTCAATCTTCTATTTTCACAAGGAGAATCACAAGATTCACAATAAGGGAGAGCTTCAAGTCTGGCTAGGGCAAGTGAACCGTGTGCCTATCTCCTGAGCCTAAAGGTTGAGACTCTGTCTCCCTGCAGATTCGGAGACCCTTAGGGGCTCGAGCACACTCGCTCCCACACGTTGAACCTTGTCAGCGGCCATCTTGACAGCCCCGCCCCTCTTGTCTCTCACCCTTTGCCTCACCTTCCCCCATATCTAATGCAATATAGACCACCCACTCACAAAGTTCTCTTATTGGGCAAAACCCTAGGTCAATCCTATAGACCCTCCTTTCCTCCTAGCCTTCACCCCGCCCTGTGACCTTTTGCTATATATGTGACGCCTAAGCCTGAATAAATCGGAAGTTCCAGAAACATTCCCCAGAGTCTGTGATTGACTCTGCGCCTCACCCTCTCCGGCTGGGAAAACCTCACATAGACAACAACCAACATCACAAGATCTTCAGTCTTCCACGAAACAAGGACCCAGAGTGAGAGGTACAGGGAACAGCACAGGATGGACGACCCCAGAGACCCCTGCAGTGGTCCTGGTCTCCTGTGATGCAATACAACACAAACCACTAAGACTAAACAAGCAAACCGGACACTGAGTCTAGGGCCCAATCTATTGTGCTCTGGGCTATAAAGACAAAGGCCCCCAAGGGCCTCCAGGATTTAGTGATTATGAGCAAGGGAAGAAAGTGCAAGCAGGATATGCCTTGAAGACGTGTAGAGTCAAACATCTAGCATGATGGTGATAAGCAGGGTTATAAGGAAGGAGATACTGCTTATCTTGTTCGGAGAGAACAAAGGGTACTGGGACTGGGAACAGTTAGTGAGCAACCTGTGGGGTCAACGAGGGGCCATAATTCAAGCAAAAGAATCTACTTGGGATCCCGTGGACCTCAACCCCACATAATGCAGCGGAGCCCTGTCACATTACAGACCAGGGCCTAGTTTCCACGGCAGCCCTCGGGAAGGGGCTGTGCCGGCCCAGTCCGCCATCTGACATGCCAGTTTCATCACATAGACCTTCAGTCCGGCACCTGATGTAAAGCAATATGGCAAGAAGTCTGTTCTGCCTCATGAGGCAGCTGATCTCAGGACTCAATGCTGAGATTTGCATGAGTCTTAAGGACATTATGCTCTAATTTTTTAAAATCTTGATCTCAAAGAGTTACATACTGTCTGATTCCACTGGAGGACATCCTTGAAATGATGACATCCTGGAGATCAGAAGCAGACAACTGGCCAAGGACGTAGGTAGAAGAGGAGTGGACACAGCTGTCCAAGGGTAGCGTGGGGGACGCACCTACTGGAGCTGTTCTTTATCTTGAAAAAACAGAAAACTGCCAAGCCAGGTGGCACAGGCCTGTTATCTCAGCCCTCTTGGAGGGTTAGGAGGGAGGATTGTAATCTGAGCCATTTTGTGTTTTAGCCAGATCCTGTCTCAAAACAAAAATAGGCCGGGAGCTCTAGCTCAGGGGGAGGCTCTGGGCTAAATCCCTAGTACGACCTCCACAAGGTTCATTCTGATACAGGGTCTAAGTAAAGGCCTCAGATGCTGGGCTGGGGTTGAATTTATAATCCTCCTCCTTTTGGCCACCGAGGGCTGTGACTAGAGGCATGCATCACCACACCCAGCAATTGAAATGTAAAATAAGTAAACTGGCCAGGGCGGTGGCACACACCTATTATCTTAGCGCTCGGGAGGCGGAGGCGGAGGCAGGAGGACCCGCAGGAGTTCAAGGCCAGCCTGAAACATGTAACAAGACTGTGTCATGAAGAGAAGTTTTATATATACTGCGTATGGTAAGTAAACTGTTCAGCTTTTTAAGAGCATTTACTGAAAGATTCACCAAGTCACGTAAATCCAAACGCTCTCTGCTCAGAGCCCAGAGTGCCTGGGGTGTCTATAGCAACGCCCAGGCAGGCCCCGCCCACAGAGACCCCTGTGCGGGCCTGGTGACTGTGCCAGTCAGCGGATGCCCCAGTTCCGGACAGAATGGCAGCCTCATGGTGCAAGCTGATGGATACATTAATCCATGCATAAAACATTGTCATCCATAAACTTACCAATTTAAGGACACAGCGTCACATGACACATCCAGGCAGGCCAGGAGCTCATCGGACACCAACCGCCTCCGTGGGTCACATCAAAGGACGGACTCCTACCCTGGCTAAGTGGTGCCCTGCAGGCCTCCAACGTGTGGACCACCTGGTGACCACACGCAAGGCCCTCATCCAGGAGCTCCAGCCCGCAGTGCCCTGGGCCCCTGTCCCTGGGCTTCGCAGCCGCTCCGTCGCCCTGCTTGGTGCAGGCCCCTCCACCACTACACACAGCCTGTAGGATTCTTTTCCCCTATGCTATGTATTTGTAGCTTCCCTTACTGCTTCCAACGCTGGTTCCTGCTTCTCAGATAAATAGGAAGGGTAAAATGAAAGGCCATACTTGTCCTTCAGCATAAGCGCATGTCGGACTGGTGTGCGCATGCGCGCGCAGGGGCCCACTCCCCAGGATGCAGATGGTGTGCGGTGAGCTCCAAGCTTCTGCACGGCCCGAGCTCCCGGCTGAAGCCACAGTTCAAGCACACAGACCCCGCTAGTGGAGTGGGTATTGTGGGCGCTGGGATGCAGGGGTGGGAACCAAAGTGATGGTTTCATCATAATGTACATATAAAATGTACCAATAGTCAGTTTCTTGAAATGATCGTTTCTCTTACAGCTCACAGTAAGCAAAAGGATCCAAAAGTAGCCATAACTGAGTATATTTACAGAGCTAAAATTAGGAAGTCTCGGCCTGAAAACCGCCTGTGTCCTCCAACAGCCAGTTGGTCTAAACTGTACCTGGTGGTGTCTACTGCCCCCTAGTGGACGTGGTCGTTGTAAGGAGTGGCTCATCTATACTCAGCAATGCTTTAATTTTCAGAGCGCTCTTGTCGCCCCCAGAACGGATGATACAGGCAGTGTTATTCAAGTTTGTTTTCATTTCTTTACTTTGTGGGGGTTTTTTGAGATAGAGTCATAACTAAGGCTGGCCTCGTCTCTCACAAAGATCCTCCTGCTTCAGCCTCTGTAGTGCTGTGCAAAGCCTGGATTTAAGCTGTGAGATTCAGGTCATATTCCTATCACTGCTCATGCGATCTAATGAGGATCCCCTGTGTTATTATTCTCTCAGACAGAAAAAGCAGTTTAGAGAATGGAATATACCCAAAGCAGGGGATGGGAGTGCACGGGCGTAACCCCAGCTCCCGGAGGCTGAGACAGTGGATCTTGAGTTCAAGGCCAGCTACACAGTGAGACCCTGCCTAAAAACAAAACTAAACTAAACTAAACTAAACGGAGACTTCATGATGCCCAAATTCCAGCAGCCGCCACGGGAGCATGAGGATTCCACCTCGGTCAGCTTTGCAGACGCGCGGGGGCAGCAGACACTTTTCTGAGTAGCTCATAGGTGTCACCTAATGTAACACCCTCAGGAAATAAGCACAGTCACACCCTGTAAATCCGAACGAGGGAGGCCAGACACAAGGGCACCAACTGGAACCCAGGAGCACACAAGAAGCAATTTCGTTTGATGTTTGGTGGTACCTGGGATCTAAATCGAACTCAGGACCTTGCTCTTGCCAGGCAGGCGCAGTGCCACGGAGCTACGTCCTTGGCCCTTCGTGCCTTTCTTCATTTAGCCCTAAGTCCCGCCCCCCATGGAGTCGTCACTCTTTGTGATCTCTTCCGGGCTAAGTACTTCCGGTTCAGGGGATGAATAGAGAAGGATCTGCGTCAAACGCTGGCACTGCCATCAGCGTGCGCTTTCCCCTTCTCTGCAGCTCAGAATTAAAACTTTGATTTCTAAGATCTTTACATATTCTAGATAGTAACCCTTTGAGCAATAGCTGGTAAAATTTGTTCCCACTCTGTAGGTTGTCTTTTCACTCTGCTGGTGGTTTCTCTTGCTGTGCAGAAGCTTTTTAATAAGATGAGATCCTAATTATTAATTCTTTCTGTTAGTTCCTGTGCTGCTGAAATTTTGTTTATAAAGTCTTTCCCTAAGCCAGTGTCTCCAAGAGTTCTACCTAACCTATTTCCCAGCAGGTTTAGTGTTTCTGTTGTAATATTTAGATCTTTAATTCACTTCAGTTTAGTGCTTGGTGAAAGATATAGTCCCAGTTTTAATCTTTTACAGATTGAAACGATGTTTTTCCAGCACCTTCCCTCAATTGAGGGTGTTTGGATCTTCTGTCAAAGATAAGGTGGTTTAATATGTCTGGAGTTGTGTCTGCATCTTCTAGTCTGTTCCATTGACCCTTGGGTCTGTTTCTTTACCAGTACCATGCTGTTTTAAGACCCACTTCAAAAATGGACATTTGAAATAAACACATTTTTCAGATGAAGTAGAAGCAGGAAATAAACATATGAAAATATGTCCCACATCACTGGTCATTCGAGAGATGCAGATGGAAACAATACTGAGATTCCATTTCACTCCAGAAATAATGACAACCATCAAGAAATCAACCAATAATAAGTGCTTATGCACTGCAGGGAGAAAGGAACCCTCCTCCACTGTTGGAAATGTGAACTAATGCAGTCACTGTGGAAATTAGTGTAGAGATTCCTCAGAAACCTAGGATTAGATGTCCCATTTGGCACTGCTATTTCCCTGCTGGTTATATTCATGAAAGAATTAAAAGCACCATATCACAGTGATATACGCACACACACATTTATAGTGGCACAGTTTGTGATAGCTAAATCTTGGAAATAGCCCAAAGCCCATCAACTGATGAGTGGAAAAAGAAGCTCTGGGTTTCTTATATATATGTTTCATATATATATGGGTTTCATATATATATGTATATATATATAGAGAGAGAGAGAGTAGAATACTACACAATCATCAAGAAAGATAAACCTGAGACATTTATAGGGAAATGGATGCACCCATGTCTAGAACACATGTGTCTAAATATCATATCATTTCTCCAGTGTGAGAAACTGAAGGTGTAAATGAGGTAAAATGTATGACATACGGTATTGTGAAATAGCAAGAAAATGTTTAAAAGGGAAGGGGAACTAAGGGGGGTGTGCAGGAGAAAGCAAAGAAAGAAAAAACAGAAATGAAGCTTAGATATATTGAGGGTTGGAATGTGAGTCAAGATACATCATGTACTCATACAAATTCTCAATGATGAATGTGGTCATACTATATTCCTACAGTGTACCAATAAACTCAGTTTTTAAGAAACATTTTGATTCTTGTCCTGTATTCCAGTTCCAGAAGTAGGTTCCACTGCAGAAGTTACCTGAAGACAGTCATGTCTTTAGCACTGGTCTGTGGCCAGGCTCCACCTTCTCCACCAACACTACAGTGAATTTAGTTTATGCATGCATCAAATGAGTTTAAGTACAGTTTCAGTTTAGACAACCTACTTGACATGTTTTGGGTTTTTTTCCCCTAAAAAGCAATGCCTCCACTCCAAATAAATCACCATCAAGTAAGCCAAGTATTCGGGATGACACCAGTTCCCTTGGAGATTCTGGCAAGCGATAGATCCAAGGTGTCTGCCATCCACTAGCAGTTCTCCATTTCTCAGCCACCTTTAAAGAAAATCATAAATGGGAGTCACACCATCCTCACGGTAGTCCGGACAGCATGCCATCTGGGTTCATGCTTGCACAAAGAACTGATCGTTTTAATAGCAAGCACGTGTTTGATTCATTCTGCAGCCCTATCAGAGAAGGTTAAGGGTTTGACTCTTTCTGGTCTTTGTCCTTCAAGCTTGCCTCTGATTGATTGGGTTCATGTCCTATCTGACGTACTTAAGGCCTCTTTTGCAGAGTTGGTTTCCTGTCTGTGATGGTTCACAATGATATCAACACCCACCCGTGCTTTCACTTAGCCCTCGGGCCATCAGCAGAGGCCTTTCCACCAACGGGCGAGTCCAACAGCATTACCCTCTGTTCTGCTGACCGTCTTGCCTGCACCTACAGGCACAGCCCAGCCGCCAACTCCCGGATCTTGTAAATTCGCAGAACATCACACTGTGGCTGATGAGGTCCCAGTAGATTATCATGGTGGTGGCTCAAGGTAGGTGAAGCCTCGCTGGCTTAGCAGGAGCCCAGAGCTCAGAGCAGAGAGCTGTAGAGCGATGCTGGGGGGACAGGGAGCAGGTGGAAAGTGTGTGTGGGGGTGTGGGTGTGGGTGTGTACCCTGTACTGGACATAGATCTCAGTACCTTGCGTTTCCTATAGTCTTTTAAAAGCTTATTGAGTTATAGTACACAAATTATTGGTTTTTGGTATATTCAGAGTTGTGCAACCAGCACTACAATCAATTCTGGAATGTTTTATCACCCTCAAAAAAAGAAATGCATCCCCATTAACTATTTACAAACCTCTGTTCTCCAAGCTCTAGGTCTCTACTAATCTGTCTTCTGTCTATATGAATTTGTCTATTCTGGACATTTCACATACATAAATCACTCAATATGTGAATCTTCAAGACTGGCTTCTTTCACTTAGCGTGGTTTCTACTTTCATCCACGTCACTGCGTACATCATGTTTCATTTATTTTTATAACATTCTACTTTATCTATATTCTACCTACATTGATATGTATCTTTTCATCAGCTGATGGACATTTGAGTTGTTTCTATGTTTGCTATTATACCAAATACTATGATGAACATTATCTACAAGTTTTTTGAAACAGGATCTTGCTTCATAGTTCATATTGGTCCTGAACTCAACCTCAAAGTCAGCAACTTTCCTGCCTCTGCCTCTCAAGCACTGGGATTACAGGACTGGGCCACCACACCTGGCACTGTGGTGTGTGGTTACCAGGGATCAAATTTGGAACCTTGCTCTTGCAAGGGAGGTGCCAGAACCACTGAGCTAAATCCCTGGCCCTTTCTACAAGCATTGTGTGCACGTGTTTTCATTTTTCTTGGGTTTATCCCTAAAAGTGGAATTGCTAACTCATGTGGTTTCCCTGTGTTAGCTTTTCAAGGAACTGCCCGATTATATTCCCACATACCAGCTTCCGTCTCACATTCTCCACCACAGTGTGTGTGTGTGAGGGGGTCCTCATTTCTCCATATTCTCTTTTCCATATTTTGTTTGTTGCTTTTTATTACAACCATCTTAGTGGTTGTGAATCTCCTTGAAGTTTTTTTTAGGTTTTCTGAGACAGGGTCTCGCTTTGTGGGTCAGGCTGGCCCTGAGCTCAGCCTCAAACTCACATCACAGCAATCCTCCTGCCTCTGCCTCCCAAGTGCTGGGATTACAGGCGTGAGCCACCACACCCGGCACTGTGGTATGTGGTACTGGTTGCTGCTGGTTGTGAGTCTCCACGCCCAGTATGGTATGTGGTTACCGGGGATCGAACCTGGGTCCTTGCGCTTGCAAGACAGGCGCTGGAACCACTGAGCTAACTCCCCGGCCCTCTCCTTGAAGTTTTAAGTAGTGTGTTTCTGGTGGCTGATATGTAATATGTCTTTCCATGTGCTTATTGGCCATCTGTGTATCTTCTTTGTGTAAATGTTTGTGTGGAACCATTGCCCATTTTAAATATGGTTGTCAATGGGTGTGATGGCTCACACCTGTAATCCCAGCACTTGTGAGGCAGAGGCAGGAGGATTGCTATGAGTTCCAGGCTCACCTGGGCTACTATAGTGAGTTCAGGGCCAGCCCGAACTGCAAAGAGAGACCCTGTCTCAAAAAACTAAAAAAAAAAAAAACAAACAAAGATAACGAAAGAAATATAGTTGCTATTTTATTACCAAATCTTATGTTTGTGGGGCTGAGAATTGAACCCAGATATAAGTTCTTTATTAGACAAGAAAAATTCACAAAAGTTTTCTCACATTCTGGTTATATTTTCACTTTTTTGATGACATTTGTCTTAATTTCCCCTTGTTGAGACAAAATACCCGACACCCACAGTGTGAAGGAGGTGAGCTTATGTCAACTCACAGTTTCAAAGGATTCAGTCCATAGTCAGCTGGCTCTGCAGCAGTGGGGGACACTGTGGAAGGGCTGGGGGTGGAATTGCTCATACCATGGTGGCCAGGAAGCCCAGAGTGAGGATCCAGGAAGCCAGACGCTCACTTCCAGATCACACAGAGGTGAATGTCCCACCTCTTCCAACTGGACCCACCTCTAAGGGCACAGGTAGCTCGGAACTCTGCAGTTGATGCAGACTGGCACCAAAATCCAGTCACCTTGCACACACCTGAGTTCCAGACCCAAGCTATAGCAATAGCCTTTAAAGCTCTGACAGTTTCAATTTCAATGATGTCTAATTGATAAAGCTTTTTATTTTCTCTATTATTGTTCTCATATCTATGAAACCATTGCCAAACCTAAGATCATGAAGATTTATATGAACATTTTCTTCTAAGTTTTTAAAAATTTATTAGAACACTTACATTCCTTGTAGGAAGTTGATACACGTGAAGCAGCAGAAAATACAGCAAACCAGTCTAGGAAAATGGAACATACACTCAGGAGTTTTGAAGGAAAAGTATTAATTGCCATCAAGACCAGCTGGAAGTGCTTTCAAAGCATTCAGCCCCAGAACAAAGTCCAAGGGTCCCTCCAACAAACCAGGAAAGGAGGTTATGGGTACATATGAGGCATTCAGGTTACACACACTGTATTTAGGCACAAGGAACATAGAATTTCATGATTAGGTAAGGGGCTACAAAAGAGGTGGAAAATACAGCATTTGGGTCTTATTACATGAAATTTCTATTCTAAATAATACAGGTTAATTGGTCAGAAGGATATCTCAATCTCAGCCTATTTTCATAGCCTGTTTTCATACAGCTCTTTTGGAGAGAAAGGCATTCCTGTGTTATCTGAAGAAGTGCAGGCCCCACGGGAAAATTGAAAAAAAAAAAGGAGGCCAGGCGTGGTGGGGCATGCCTGTAATCCCAGCACTCAGGAGGCAGAGGCAGGAGAACTGCCATAAGTTTGAGGCCAGGGTGAGCTACATAGTGAGACCCTGTCTCAAAAAAAAGGAGGAGAAAGAGAGAAGGGGCGGCTGCTTTTACTCCTTAGGCCTGCCTGTTAGCAGAAGAAGCTATTTCCCAGTTCACATGTAGATAACACATTTTAGTAACCTTGTTCAGTTTTTGTTTTTGTCTTTTGAGATGGGTCTCATTATGTAGTCCAGGGTGATCCTGAAATCACTACATTGGGCCTGGTCTCAAAGTGGCAAAAATGTTCCCGCCTCAGTTTCCTGAGCATTGGGATCACAGGTATGAGCCACCGCACGCGGCACATTTTAGTAACTTTTAAAAAGTTAATCTGGGGACTGGGACTGTAGCTCAGTAATAAAGCCCGTCCATCCCGTGCTGGAAGCCAAGTGAGTGAATGTGTACTGAGAACGGCTGCAAGAAGACAAGTTAGCCAGAATTCCTTTTCCAAACACAACCACAAGTCAGATTTGGTGTGCTTACTTCGGGCCACACTTCCTATTTTGTTTTAATAGTTTTGCTTCTGTTGTCAGAACCATTTTGTCTTGTTTCTTTTATTTATCGTTGCATTCCAACACACAAACTCTTTGTAAATGTTACTAATCCTTTGTTATCCTCACGGCTTGCATAGAGCCTACTATGAGTCAGGTACTGGCCTAAGAATTTTAGACATGCTTATCTATCTCATCTTTGAGAGAAGCCTACAGAATAGTGACTATAGACCATTTATTTTTTTCTTTCTTTCCTTTTTAAAAATTTTTTATTTTTTGAGACAGGCTCTTTCAAACTAATGGTGATCCTCCTGCCTCAGCCTTGCAAGTGTTAGAGTTACAAGCATGAGCCACCATGCCTGGCAATAGCCTCAGTATTTGTTTGCAGTACTGAAAACTGAACTCAGGGACTTTACACTGAGCTATATCCCCAGCACACTTTTATCTCAGCCTGTAAAAATATTTGTTTTCATTTGTTTTTCTTTTTGACACAGAGTCTCATTAGATCGCTAAGTTGCCCAGACTGGCCTAGAAGCAGAGATTCTCTCTCCTCAGCCTCCCAGAGTGTCGGAATCACAGACGTGTCACAGTGATAACTTCATTTTACTTATTTATTTAGCATATGGGGATTGAATGCAGGCCCTTTGAATTGTTATGTCCCCAGTCCTTCTTTAATGTTTTAAGACAGAGTCTCACTAAGTCTACCAAATTGCTGAGACTACATTTGAATTTGCAGTCCTCCTGCCTCAGTCTCCCCAAATGCTGGGATTACAGGCACGTGCCACAATGCTCGTCAGTGATGACCTCATCTTTAGAACGCCAGTCACTGCTGTACATGCCTGGGGAAGTATGCTGGAATAATGGTTCTTTTTGAACCCTGGCTTTTAGGGAATGAGCCTCCGGTCATAATTGTCTTCTGTGCTTGGAGCCTAGCCCTGTTTAACTGCCTTTTATTTTCTAACTAGTTTAGCTGTCTACAATAGTGGTACACATCTATAATCCCAGCACTTGGGGGCTGAAGCAGGAGGGTTTCTGGGAGTTCGAGGCCAGCCTAGACTGTCTAGTGCATGGTTTTTTGGAGATAGGGTCTTGCTTTGTAGTTCAGGTTGGCCCTGAGCTCACTATGTAGCCCAGCAGTCGAGCCTGGAACTCACAGCAATCCTCCTGCCTCTGCCTCCCAAGTGTTGGGATTACAGGCGTGAGTCACCACACCCGGCACTGTGGTATGTGGTCCTGATCGGTGGTGAGCATGAGTCATCCTGGCATTACTGTATGTGGTTACCGGGGATCAAACTAGGGACCTCGTGCTTGCAAGGCAGGCACTGGCACCACTGAGCTAAATCCCCGGCCATACATAGTATATTGAAGACCTGTCTGAACTACATAGATCTTGTCTCCAAAAAAAAGTTTTTTTAAGTGCAGAAGAGCAGGTCTTGTGCAGAGAGCCAGGGGCAGGCCTAAAATTCACCTTTGCACTGAGCTACATTCCTGGCCCTTTTTATGTTGAGTCAGGATCCAACTTCTGCTGGGGTCAGTTTTGTGATTCAGCCTCAGCCTCAGGTAGTACAACTAGCAACAATGGAGCAGAAGGAGCTCCACCCTTTCCTCCATTCAGTTCTAAACAGCATCATAGGCCGTTCCTGCTTCCACTGCCCTAAGAGAGGGAAATAAAATTACAAAAAGCCAGGAGGTCTCTGGGGCTCCAGTCTGAGCCCAGGTGCTGATCTTCCATTCACCTTCACCCTACTCCACCTCGTCACAGGTTCACTACAGGCACTGCCTGTCATGCGTGGGACTAAGACCTGTGTGAGTTCTAGGACAAGCATGCGTGTTGAAAGCCTCCGAAATGCCTCAGCAGCCTGTCAGTCCCGCCAGAGCTGCAGGTGGCGCCCGGGCCGAGGGGCGCGTCCTGTAACTTCCCACAGCCTGGTTTATCTGGATGCTGCTGCTGCTCTGTGCCGTGAGCTGTGTGAAGAGCTTTCAAAGTGGGACAGAAAAAAACAAAAAACAAAAAAACAAAGCTAGGTCAAAAGGACACACACAAGAACATTGAGGTTTATTTTAAACACTGTACTTTAAAGAAAAACTGCAGCTCTGGAACACAAACCTAGTTTATTGGCTTTTTTTTGCCCCCTTCCCGCCAAATAGCAAACCTGGGCAACTCTCTTTCAGCTGCAAACAGAGCTGACCCTTTCCTTTTACTTGCAAATAGCCTACTTCCACCCAGGAATGGACCTCACTTTGGCTTTTCCCTAGGAACAGGCCCAGTCTCCTGGGGCGGGGCAGTGTCCCTCCCATGACTAAGACTCAGACCAAACCTAAGACTGAGACTAAGGCTGGAGGCTCAAAGGATGCCCGGTTCCCAAGTGTGCTGGGCCTGTGTCCTCTAAGCACCTGCACGCCGCTCTTGAATGCCTTATATGTACCTCTATCAAGTCCTTCTCATGCCTCTTTCTTGACTCATCTTGAAAATCCTTTGGCCACAGGTTGAAAATCCTTTAGTAGTGACAGGAGTCAGTGGATCTGCATACTTTCTTTAAGGGAGCAGATTAAACTCCTTATATCAGTCTCAGGAACACAGTGGTGATGTTTTTCCTTCTCTGTAGCAGCGACACCGCTTTCCTGTCTGTGCCATATCTTTTGTTGGCACACATTTGCCCTAAACACAACTTCCCATGATGTTTAATATGTGTAGCAATAGACAGCCAAGTTAGAAATAATGCGGGGGGTCGTCAGGCTGGGCCCTCAGTGTTCTCAGCTCTACTCGGAACCGCTCCTGACTTCTAGAGCTGTTCTTACTTCCCATTTCCATTCCCCAGTAAATTTTCCTATTCTTAACATCTGTTGCTCCTGAGAGTCCATTCTTTGAGTTTGGGAAACACAAGCTTGGCGTATCTGACATCTACCACGTTGGGAGTTACATCTACTCCTCCTAAAACAGTAGCTGCTTGTCAGTTGCTGCCCTGTATGTTTCCAGT
This sequence comes from Petromus typicus, assembly GCA_004026965.1. Classification (NCBI taxonomy): domain Eukaryota; kingdom Metazoa; phylum Chordata; class Mammalia; order Rodentia; family Petromuridae; genus Petromus; species Petromus typicus. The sequence continues at coordinate 20,467 of PVIR01013853.1, forward strand.
TCACCGTCGAAGGTACACTTGGACTATGTCTTCCCATCCCCCGGTAACACTGGGACTGCGGTGTGTACAGCACCTTCTATTCCTGACAAGCTTCAGCAGTGACAGGGCTGCTTGTCCCCAGGGATTGCACTTGGACGAGGAAGGCTGTAGTGGGTGGAAGAGAGAACAGTGTTAGAACATTAAAAGCACAAACTAAAACAAAAATTTAGACAATTGATTTTAATGGACTTCAACCGAGTAACGAAAGACTCAGGAATCTGCGGCACTCGGAACCCATGCAGTTTCTGGAAGCTTCCCAAGCTGGGCAGGGATCAGTCCGTGACAGGAAATGGGGGTGAGGAGTAGAAGCAGCTGCCTGATTGCAGCTCAGTATTCACCTTATTTGGGTATTTTGGTTTTGCAGTACAAGAGATTGAAATCAGGGCCTTCATTCTTAACTGCATCCAGCCCTTATTGATTAATTTTTCATTTTTCTTTTCTTTCTTTCCTTCTTTTTTTTTTTTTTTAAGGTTTTTTGAGACAGAGTCTCACTTTGTAGTTCAGGCTGGCCCTGAGCTCAGCCTCAAACTCATCACAGCAATCCTCCTGCCTCTGCCTCCTGAGTGCTGGGATTACAGGCGTGAGCCACCACGCCTGGCACTGAGGTAGTACTGATTGGTGCTGGGCATGAGTCTCCATGCCCAGTATTGTATGTGGTTACCGGGGAATCGAACCCGGGTCCTTGCGCTTGCAAGACAGGCGCCAGAACCACTGAGTTCCCTCTTTCCCAGCCCTCTTTCCTTCTTTCTTTTGACAAGGTCTCAGTACGTAGTTCAGGGTGGTTTGAACTCACTGTGCAGCCCAGGCTGGCCTTAAACCATGATGATCCTCCCTCAGCCTCTCAAATGCAGGAATTACAGGTGTGCACCGCCACACCCATCCTGTTTATGTTATTTTGAATCGGGTTCTCACTAAATTGTCTATGCTATGCTTTGACTGGAATCCTCCTGCCTCAGCTTTCCAGAGTACTGAGATTACAAATTTGGGTAGCATTTGCCTTATTTGGATTCTGCCTGGTCAGGTGGCAGCCTCTGATTGACTGAAGTCTGACTGTGTGATTGGCTGAGACTCAGTGATCTCAAAAAACTATACTCCCAAGTGAAGCTTCCAGTTAATAACACACAGCATGGGTTACAGTTCATTAAACAGAGACTTGAGGTATGGAAGCCTTTCTAGCCAACCAAATTTAACAGGACCTTCGGCAACCCCTGTGTTGATTGTTGGGCAGGGCCTCAGAGAAGACTCTGAGGCAACCTGAGAGGGTCGAGGAGTGGCTGGAAAAGGTCCTTGGAGAACCAGGACAGTGTGTTGGTGGGGCAGCTGCTCTGGAAACATGAAATAAACCACGCACATGCTGGAGAACCAAGGGCCAGCTGGCTTCCGAGTTAAGCGGCTGCTGATGGATGTAAGGAGCAGAGTCTGGGAATAAAGGAAGCTGGAAGTAGGTTTCATAATGTCAGGGAGGAGGGAGTAAGTGGAGCAGGTTGAGTGATACCCTCTTTTCTTCTAGAGAAAGAACAGTGGTGAAAGTAAGACAGCTTGCAGAGTTGCCAAATTCTGACCCCAGCAGAGTCTCGGAGCATGCTGGGGGTTGGAAGGCAGGGAGCGGCCCCTGGCAGCCATCTGGAGCCCACCACAAAATAAAGGACTCTCACTACAGCCCTCCTAGCCTCAGTGTGTGCTAGCAATTCAGCTAGGTCTGGTGCACAGCGGACAGGGCAGGACCGCAGTGAAGGTGGTGGGTTTGGTTTGGCTTTCTAGGGGAGACCCTAGAATCTATGGAATCACATGGGAAAAGAAGAATATGAGGGAGAAATTATCCCAGAAAATGTAGGCTGCTTGCACTCCCCTAAATACACAATTGTGTTTACTGAATGTCGGCCGTGTGGCAGCTCCACAGCCTTGAGCTTGAAGGAGCCCAGTTTTGACAACTAAGAAACCTTTGTACACCCCCTGAGGAACTTTAAGAGGGCAGAACAGGCTGGGAGTGGGGCTGTGAGTTCCTCTCCACCGGGCTCTGAGGCAGGGAAAACGAACAATTTCCCTCACAGATACACATAAGCATTCTTCACTTCTCATGGAAGGCTTCCATATATAGCTGAAAAAACAGGAAAAAAACCCCAGTAAGTGTTGGGAACTGCGGACAACTTACTCGATTTAGGACTTACTTGGATTTACAGATGTCTGCCCTGTCCTACAGGATCAATTACTGGGATTATTGAGGATATCTGCCTCACGCTGTGGGAATTTAAACCACAAGGATTATTGCACTAGGATTATTGGCCTTAAGATTTACTGGAATCTACTTGGATTTAAAGATGTTGGTCCTGCCCTAAGGGATTTTAACTACAGGGATCATTGCAGGACCTCCCTGTTTTATGCAAACTAGGATTATAGGTATGAAGGGTTGGTACCAAATAAGCATGTGGCAAGATGTAGAGGGCTGGGGTTCTGAGCCCAGAGGGAGCTTTTCTGCTCCCTCTTCTGTTGTTGCAGTATTTGGCCTTTGACTGCTGCTACTCAGAGTAGCAAGAGTTCAGCCTGGGGCCGGGGATTTAGCTCAGTGGTTCCGGCACCTGTCTTGCAAGCACAGGGACCCGGGTTTGATCCCCGGTAACCACATACAACACTGGGCATGGAGACTCACGCCCAGCAGCAATCAACACCACATACCACAATGCCGGGCGTGGTGGCTCACGCCTGTAATCCCAGCACTCGGGAGGCAGAGGCAGGAGGATTGCTGTGATGTGAGTTGGAGGCTGAGCTCAGGGCCAGTCTAAACTACAAAGCGAGACCCTGTCTCAATAAAAACCTTAAAAGAAAAAAAGAGTTCAGCCTGGCTTCAGCCTTTTCCTCAAGGAAACCAACTTTGTTGGTTGTTGGTTGTTAATCCTTTTGCTGCAGGACTCACGGGGGACTGGAGTTTGCCAAGAGGATTCTGGCTTCGTCCTCTTGCCCTGTCATCCACAAGTAAGCACACACAGCATGATGCAACAAAATGGGGACTCAGAAGATAAAGGGGGGAGTGAGAGGGGTTCAGACAGAGGGAGGGAAGAGATGGGAAATCAAGCTGCCCCTCTCCTGGGAGGGTCCAAGGTTGGACTGGGGTGAGGGGTCCCTTGATAGGCCACAGACAGTCGAAGAGGACCCCAATGGCATATGTGGGCCCCACTAGGCCATCTTTCCTACAGACTCTGCAGGCCCTTCTGTCTTCCTGGGGGTGACCTCCAATATGAGCCCAAGCCAGCCCACCTGGGCATCTGTGTGACTACCTCCCCTGCTCATCCACTCACAGAACTGCCCCAGGGAGTAAATTCTCTCCAAACACTGAAGGAAGTGCTCATTCCCCTGCTGACTGAAATGCCCCTGGGCTCTCGCAGTCGGCTGGTAGTAGACAGGGGCACTCCAGCTCCTCAGGCTCCTGGGTGTCGGCCTCCATCTCCCTGCCCCAAGCCCTCTTCGATGTGGCAGTCTGGGGGCTTCCTTCTCCCCATGTCTCCCTCCTTGGGGCAGTCCAGGCCCCCCCAAAAGTGCCATTGCAACCCTCTCCATCAAGGATGAATGTTTCCACTGGCAGATTGGGTGGCATGTGCAGAACTACAGTTCCAGTGATACAAGGGGAATAGACGTGACTCCCAAACCTGCTAGATATTGGGAACTTGGGTTCACATTCTCTAAAACTGAAGAATGAATTCTAGGGACCATGGAGATTTAGAGTAGGAAAAAATCATTGAGAGATGGCTTCTGTCTAAGAGAGACAGGAGGAGGACCAGGAAGTGGGCTGCCTGCCCATCCTGCTTTTCAGACATATTTCAGGAGACAAACCCAGGAGGTGAGGCAGGTACCAAGTGGGACAGAACTATGAGACCTGACAGAAATTCACAAGGTAGGACAAAACCATGATCAGCCTTTAAGATTGCAAGTACAGTTGTGGAAAATGTAAGATTTTAAAGCTAAGACTTCATATAACCACTTGAAACCACCAAAGCTAAATGTTTCTACTAAAATCGTTGTTCCAAAATTTGCCTTTTATCCTGTTAATTCTATTCCTTCTGTTTGCTCATCTTGCTAATGATGTCACCTCCTTGTCCCACCTGATTGCAGAATCTGCCTGTTACCATGGTAATGAACTAACCTCTGTGAAACTTTGCCTAGCCTACCTAGTGATGTGCAGGTGGTCGTATGTGATTTCAACTGATTACCTCACCTTGCTGTTATCTATAAAACTGGCTGGAAAACCAATGGGGTCAGTCAGTCAGACTGAGAATGACCTGTTTCCTTGCGGCCGATCCTTGCTAGCAATAAAGTTAGTTATTTTTCACAAATCTTGAGTCTCTCAAAGTTCTTTCAACTCCCACTTGCAGCTACACAGTGACCCAGGTACTATCAATTAAATGGGGAAGCAAATCTCAGAGCAAGTATACATGGATTTCCTGAAAGAATGGGTTACCTAGAAATGGTTTGGTCCTCAGTTAAGGGGACTGATGTCTGTTTTGAGTATCAGTCACGGCTATTCACCCCTAAGGGCAGTACTGAGTGTAACAGTTTCAATCTTTTAATAATGTTAACTTTCAGTGAATGTTTTCTGTGCTGAGGGGCTGGCCCTGTCCAACTGTTTCACAACATGTTAAAATAATGCTGTCTGTAATACTGGTGCCAGAAGAAGGAGAAGAAGGAGGGAGGGAAGGAGGAGGAAGAGGAAGAAGAGAAGAACATGGTGAATGAATGTCTCGATTTCTAGTCTGTCATCTAAGAAGCCCAGCCTAATCTCCACTTCAGTTTTCTGATGTCTTTATGGTTAAAGCCAACGCCAAAGCAACTCACTGAAATAGTTTTAATTGTTTATTTTGTTTTGTTTTGTTTTGTTTTGTTTTAAGACAGGGCTACACTATGTAGTTTGGAGTGTCCTTGAACTCACAATGCAGCCCAAGCTGGTCTAGACATTGAGATGAAATGTAGCAACTTAATGAGACTGTCTCAGAATAAAAAATAAGAGTGGGAGCTAGGGAATGTAGCTTAATATGAAGGCCCTGAGTTTAATGCTCAGTACCACAAAGAAATAAAAATAAAAAATAGATTTCTGTGGAGCCTGTGGTTTGATGAAGGAAGATGAAAGCATTACACATCTTTTCTCTCCTTACAACATGATAGATGGTGTGTTTGAGGCTGTCAAGAAAAGTAACTACAGAAAGGGGCACTGGTTCAGGGCATTTGAAGTGGAGTCCAATCCAGATGCCAAGACGCATGCCTACCATCCCAGCACTCCCATCCCTGAAGCAGGAGGACTACAGGTCCCAGACCTGCCTGGGCTACATATCAAGTTCGATGCCAACCTGGGTTACACAGGGGGACTGTCTCAAAACAACAAGTAGCCAGGCACAGAGGCACACACCTATAATTCCAGGGGAACTCGGTAAGGCTGAGACAGGAGGATCCCAAATTCAAATCCTGTCTGGGTAATTTAGCGTGACTCTGTCTCAAAATAAAAAATTAAAAGGGTGGAGGATACAGATCAGTAGTAGTAGATACAGATATGTGTGCACCTGGGCTTGAAGCCCTTACTGCTGATAAATAAATAAGCGTTAGGGGCCGTCCTAGATCAGATCCCAGACACTTATACAACTGAACATTTGAACCGGGCTGCAGTCGTGAGCACCCTGATGCCCATGGACCTGTGTAGCCTGGTTGAGCTCTGCTGACCTTTGCTAAGGGTGTGGACAGGGTGGGGCAAAGTGACTGGAGGGGCAGCTGCAAGATCCCTGCGTGTCCCCAGACAACCCCTCACACAGAGCTTCTCCTGGGACCTTCTCCGGAGATAGGTGCCACAAGGAGCCTGCAACTGTGACTCTTCTTGTACTTTCTGCTTTTATTTTTGCTCTTCTTCTTGCTTTTCCTCTTCTATTCTGTCCAGGTTCCTCTGCAGAGCCACTGGTTCCCTCACCCTTTCTCCCCTCACTTTGAAATAAACTTGTGGCACCCTTTGTGGCTTGACTTGTCCAATTCTTCATTTCAGGTAAGAATACTTTTGACTGGTCAGCCATTTCTAAAGAAGCTGCTGAACCATAGTAAGACCTAGAGATGAATTTTTTTTATTTTATTTTTTTAAGACAAGGTCTCCCATTGAAGGTCAGGTTGGCCCTGAACTCACTATGTAGCACAAAATAGCCTTGAACTCATAGCAATCCTCCTGCCTCTGCCTCCCAAGTGCTGGAATTACAGGCATGAGTCACCACACCTGGCACTGTTGTATGTGGTTACTGGGGATCAAACTTGGGACCTTGCGCTTTCCAGAAAGATGCCAGAACCACTGAGCTAAATCCCTGCCACCCCCACTAACTTTCTCATATAACAGTTTAACTTTGGCCAGCACCAGTCATAACTCATAACTAACAAATGCTGATTGCCATTCCCTTTACCAGTTAAAGCTATAAGCACAGCCACCATTTTGTAAAACTCAAAACCCATTTTCCAGATTACTTGAATTCATGTTTTCCTGGTTTGCAATCTGAATTAACCCTAAGTAAATGTGATTTTCTCTATTGTGAACTGTGTTTACTTTACTCTACATCCACAGGAATTTCCCAAGTATCACAGAAAATCAATTCAGACTTGGGGGTTTTGGAAAGATTTTTTGTAGGAGGAATGGGGAGGATGCCCCAGTGGGCAGAATAAATGGGCAAAGGGCTGGGTAGGAGTCCTAGTCTAGCCCAACAATGAAAACAGGTCAACCAAGCGGAAAGACAAACACAGGCAGAGCAGGGGAAGGACTGGAAGAGTGAGGAAGCAGGACCGAAGCGTGAAGGAACATAGGAGTCGTGCTCAGGAGTCCAAGCTTGACCTCTGGGGAAGAAGTCCCTTCACAGTGTGGTCAAAGGGGTGGTCCGTGGTGGGTGTGTCACGTGGGACTCGGCACACGGACCAAAGGAAGACTCTCTCAGGAGGAAGCAGCCCGGTGTGAGCTGAGCAGGCTGAAGCTAAACAAATCGTCGGCTTCTGTGGGACGCTCACTCTATCTCACTATTTTGGTGGGTCAGGAATGTAGAGTCCTGCTGGGTCCTTTGGCTCTGCATCTATCACAAGGACATAATCACGACGTCAGCTGGGCTGTAGTCATCTGGGGGAAGATCCACTTCCAGGCCACACACAGATCTGGTGGCAGCAGAGCCCAGATCCTCAGATCAGCCAGAGGCATGGATGGGGTTGTTGTCTAGGAGGCTGCCTCACAGAGAGGCTCACAGCATGGCTGCTGGCTTCCCCAGGTCCAGGTGAGAGAAAAAGATGAAGGTCATAGTCTCCCTGGGAGTGCTGATCCTGGAAGAGACATACCATCTCATGTTCCCTTGTACTTTGTAGAAGCAAGTTGCTAATGTAATGGTGTAATCTGGGTCTGTGGCTCAGGAAGCCAAAGAATGAGTTCAAGGCCAAGGCAGAATGTTTATGAAGAATAGAGAAATAGGGCCAGAGATTTAGCTCAGTGGTGCTGGACCTCTCTGGCAATCGTGAGGTCCTGAGTTTGATTCCTGGTACTGTTAAAAAAAAAAAAAAAAGGAGTAGAGGAATAGCTCCCAGTAGTCAGGAGAAGACCCAGAAATGGATTGGCCACAGAAATCTTTGCCTAGAAGTTGTTGTTGTTGTTGTCTGAGCCTGGGTCTCTCTTTGTGGTTCAGGCTGGCCCTGAGCTCACTCTGTAGCCCAGAAAGTGAAGCTGGGACCAGGTCAATCAGCCTGAAGTCTGTGGGTCAAGGTTACACACCTGATGGACAAAAATGCACATTTTGCTTTGCCTCCATGACTCACTATTAAAGCCACTTGGAGCCATGCTTTCTATGACCCTGAGTCTTTCACATTCATGGCTTTCACACCCTTGACCTAGACAAAAAGAAAAGCATTTTTCACAGCAAGTACTTTGCCCTTCCTCACATGTATATAAAAAGTGGCATTTTAGGGTGTGTGTGTGTGTGTGTGTGTGTGTGCTGAGGATTAAACCCAGAAACTTGTGCATCCCAGGCAAGGGCTCTATCACTGACCCACATTCATCCCAACCAACCCTGAAATGAAGAAAATACTTACCCTAAGCAAGGAGTGGTGGTACGTAGCTGTAGTCCCATCACTTGGGAGGCTGAGGTAGGAAGATCAGTGTGAGTTCGAGGCCAGCCTGGGCTACATAGTGAGCTGAAGTCTGAACTGCATAGCAAAACCTTGTTTTAAAACAACAACAACACAAAAAGAGAAAAAGGGGTTCTCAGTCACCCCTCTTGCAGGTTCTGAATATCCTTGAGACATTTCACTCGCCCAAATAAGAAGGAAAATTATTTTCCAATCTTAAATCCAGCACCAAGTTACTGTTTGCCGGTTTGTTTTTCCCCGTGGTGATGTCACTAGGGGAGCCAGGCCTCGGAATCCCAGTCAGGCTCAGGACTTGGTTGTTCCATCAGACAGCTGCGTCAGGAAAACTCCAAGGCATATGTGAGGAAGGACAAGTGACCTCAGAGCCTGCTACTAGGTCCTGAGGCTCCACAGATACCCGAGGCATTCCACAGGGCTCGGGGCTAACACAGACAAAAGACTGAATCATCCCAGGGATTTCTTAGGAAGAGGAAATAGAAGAGTAGATTTCCGGCTGCTTTAATGACAGTCCTCACAGAGTCCAGTGACTCTCAGTTCTGTGATCCTGGCACTATAGAGCCTTAGGTTAGAGTATCACAAGTGTGAGGCCAATCTGGACAACTTACAGACTTGGCAAGATTTGGACTTTGAAATTTACTCAGGGAAGTCAGGCATGGCGGCACTAACAAAACGAGAGGCAGCTAACACACCTTCTTCTTAGGACTGAGGTCTGACTGTCTCCTCTCCCAGAGGGGGATGAAGCAAGCCAGAATCCTCATTTCCTGCTTTGATGACTGAAGAGGCCCCAGGGAACTTGCAGCGCCCAGACACCACCACAGAGTGGTGGTGCGTAGCTGTAGTCCCATCACTTGGGAGGCTAAGGTAGGAAAATCAGTGTGGGCTACATAGTGAGTTGAAGTCTGAACTGCATAGCAAAACCTTGTTTTAAAACAACAACATTCTGGGGAACCTGGGATGTCATAGTGAGCCAGCTCAACTGCCTATAAGTACAGGCACAGCTCCTTCTGCTTTGATTTTCTTCTCTGGAAAACCCTTCTCTAAGTCTGCAGCCATTGCTGGTGAACTCTAGTCAGAGATTTTTTTTTTTTTTCAGTACTGGGGATCGAACTCAGGACCTTATGCAAACCAGGTGGTGGTGCCACTGAGCAACATCTCCAGCTAAATTTCCCTGACCAAATTAGCCAACAGGTAAATCCTGGTGCATAATATACAAAAATACTTGGTAGGGAAAATTTGGCTATGTTAGTAATTATAAGACTAGAAGACTCCATCCAACTTCCTAATTAAAAGTAGTATCCAATCAAGGAAGAGGCACATAAAGGCTTCCCAACTCTCACAGATTAATCTCTTACATATAATCTTTTGAAGCTTAGTCAGTCCCCCTTTATATGAGATAGTAAAAGACCCTGAGTCTGTTCCCCTAGAGAGGACAAAAATGACTGACAAGGCCTCTAGAAAAATAAAGCATGACCTTATTCAGGGTCTACAACTGGGAATATCTGACTTTTAAAAACCCTTGTTTCAGGTCAGGGATTTAGCTCTGTGGTTCCAGCATCTGCCTTGAAAGCACAAGGTCCTGAGTTCAGTCCCTGATAACTGCATATCAGAATGCTAGGCGTGGTGACTCATGCCTACCCGCAATCAGCACCACATCTCACAATGTCAGGCGTGGTGGCTCATGCCTATAATCCTAGCACCTGGGAGGCAGAGGCAGGAAGATTGTTGTGAGTTCCAGGCTCACCTGGGCTACACAGTGAACTCAGGGCCAGCCTGAAGTACAAAGTGAGACCCTGTCTCAAAAAAAAACTTCACGTATCAGAAAAAGGAGAAATTGCCTTATGGGTCTTGACCCAAAGACTAGGACAAAGACCCCATCCCGTAGCAGACTTTTCAAACAAATTAGATGGAGTGGCTGCTGGATGTCCACTTTGCCTGACAGCAATAGTAGCCTCAGCTGCACTAATAGAAGAAGCCACAAGATTAACTTTGGGACAGAAGCTAGAAGTTCTGAGTCTCCATCTGTAGGTAAAAGCCAGGCTTTCACTAAAGTTCAGCCAGGCTTGCTCACTGTGACCCCGCCTCATGGTGACTCCACCTCAGCCAAAAACAGGACTGCCTCTCTTCAATCAATCTGTAACGGCCCACCTCTGTGCATGCTTCAAACAATCGGCGACTGTCCCACTTGTGGGTTTACGCCCTCTATCCTTTACTATAAAGATAACTGAATTTGCCTTAAAGATGGAACAATTCTTGGAAATATTCCCCAGAGTCTGCATGGTGGCTCTGCATGCTCATCCTCCCAGTCCGGGCCTCGGAACCCGATCCTCGGCAGTGTACCACCCAGACACCGAGGATGACAACACTCAACAGGTCAGAGCTATTCTAGAGACAAATGGTTACTGGTGGTTAATAGAAGGATGACTAAACAAGTGTTAAGCTATCCTTTTAGACACCCCTGATTTCATTATAAAAACTTGCACTACTAGTAACCTTCTTTCTTTGATGGCCTACAGGCCCAAAGGTTAACCACTCTTGTGAAGAAGTGACCTCCCAGATCTATGCAAGCAGGCAGGTGATCAGGGACTTGCCCTTCTGAGATTTTAAGGAGATATAGTTCACTGATGGAAATGTGTAATGTGTTGTGCTCTTCTGCACTGACTCCCTTGAGGGCCTGGCTCTGTCCAGCTGTCTGTAATGTTTCTACCTGATGTAACTTTTGAGTCAAGGTCTCATTAAATTGCCCAGCCTGGTCTAGGACTTACAATCCTTCTGCCTCAGTTTCTCTACTTGCTAGAGTTAAAGATGATTCCCACTGCTCTATGATAGAAATTTTTTAAAATTTTGTTTTGTTTTTTTGAGACAGGGTCTTGGTAAGAAGTATAGGCTGGCCTTGAACTCCCTATGGAGCCAAGGAGGGTGAGCGCAGTCATGTAAACCAGAGGAGAAATAGGAAGATTCATCCCTAGTTTAGGTGTGCACTAGTTAGGCAGACTCATGTCTAAAGACAGCCCTGAGCTGGGCATGGTGGCAGATGCCTGTAATCAGCACTTGGGAAGCAGAGGCAGGAGGGTTGTTTTGAGTTCAGGGCCAATCTGAGATACATAGTGAGTTCGGGGCCAGCCTGAGCCACACAGTGATATCCTGTCTCAAAATAACAACAACAATAAAAACAAAACAAACAAACAAAAAAAAGCACTGATCCCTGAACAATGGAAGCTTGCCAAGGGGATAGGTCTAGCTGATAGAGTGAAAATGAGGTTTGGGCAAGAAGAACAAAGACAGTTTGTCAAGCTATGATGATTTTGCAACTTAACATATCCCAGTGGCCTTGGTCAGGCAAAAACAGGATAAAAGACTAAGAGGTAAAACCATGGAGAAGGATAAAGTTATTGATTTTGCTTGTACTAGAACAAAGAACAACCATATTGCTTTGGTGGTGGAAATATTTCTTCTTCTTGTGTGTTTGTACTGGAAATGAACTCAGGGTCTCAGACTTGCCAGGCAGGTGGCTATGCCACTGAGCTGTATTCCTGGCCTTCTTTCTTCTTTCTGCTTCATTCCCTTCTTTGAGGTTTTGAATACACAAGTTTCAAAATATAACATCACTGAACTCATCATTTATCCCTTCATGGGGGTTTGGGTAGAGGGAGAATTAGAAAAAAAAAAAAGAAAACTATTATTGTGACTTTAAGTTAATCCTCAAACTTTGGCTGTGCATGGACTGGTAAGCTTTCAGGGTGAGCAGAGCAGGGCCAACGTCTCTAGTGGCAGCTGGTCTCACTGTAGGATCAGCCTATTCACGTGGTCTGGATCCTGTTGGGTGCTCTACCTGTCTTGGGCTGCCAGTTTTAGCTGTGATGGATCCAAGGGATAGACAGTTCCTATAACTTTTAACAGCTGTAGGGGTGGACAAAATTACAGCAGAGGGCCCATTCTGTATGAGTCTCAAGGTGGCTGGATTCTGTTTCTTAACTCAAACACTTATCTTCAGGCTTCAAGGGCTGTATTGGGTCATTAAGACTTATGGACACCTTGGGCCAGGGATTTAGCTCTGTGGTTCCGGTACCTGCCTTGCAAGTGCAAGGGCCTGGGTTTGAGCCCCAGTAACCATATACAACAATGCCAGGCATGGAGACTTATGCCCACCAGCAATCAGTACCACATACCACAGTGCTGGGCATGGTGGCTCATGTCTGTAATCCCAGTACTCAGGAGGCAGAGGCAGGAGGATTGCTAAATTCAAGGCTGAGTTCAGGACTAGCCTGAACTACAAAGTGAGACCCTATCTTGAAGAAAAAAAAAAAAAAAAAAAACCTTATGGGTACCTTTTTTTCTACCCAGCCACGGATTTTTTTTTTTTTTTTGAGACAGGGCCTCACTTTTGTGGTTCAGGCTGGCCCTGAGCTCAGCCTCAAACTCACATCACAGCGATTCTCCTGCCTCTGCCTCCCGAGTTCTGGGATTACAGGTGTGAGCCACCACGCCCGGCACTGTGGTATGTGGTACTGATTGCTGCTGGGTGTGAGTCTCCTCACCCAGCATTGTTGTATGTGGTTAACGGAGATTGAACCCCAACCCTTGCGCTTGCAAGACAGGCACTGGAACCACTGAGCTAAATCCCCGGCCCACAACTATGACTATTTTTAAAGCCTGTTTTTTTTTTTTTTTTAGGTTTTTTGAGACAGGGTCTTGCTTTGTGGCTCAGGCTGGTCCTGAGCTCAGCCTCCAACTCACATCACAGCACTCCTCCTGCCTCTGCCTCCCGAGTGCTGGGATTAAAGGCGTGAGCCACCATGCCCGGCACTGTGGTATGTGGTACTGGTTGCTGCTGGGCACGAGTCTCCACACCCAGTATGGTATGTGGTTATCGGGGATCGAACTGGGTCCTTGCGCTTGCAAGACAAGCGCCGGAACCACTGAGCTAACTCCTCGGCCCTCAAGCCTGTATTTTTAAGGATGGGTAGGGTAAATTTTCATAGTTTGTAGAAATTTTCTTTGATTTTATTGGGGATGGCTGGTGGAATAGTCTTATAAGGGGAATATTCAATTTGTTTGTTAAGGGTACACCTGAAATGGAAGATGACCATGGGCAAGACTTGATCCTAATTCAGGTGGGTTTCTTGGTAATGATTTTTTTGTTTTTTGAGACAAGGTCTCGCTTTGTAGTTCAGACTAGCTCTAAACTCACTCTGCAGCCCAGGCGAGCCTTGAACTGGCAGCAATCCTCCTGCCTCTGCCTCCCAAGTGCTGGGATTACAGGCCTGAGCCACCACATCTGGCTCTACTTTGATTTTTCAAAGTAAGACTTATTTTTCATAAGTCTTAATGACCCAAAATGGAATGATATCTCTTGACAATATTTTTGTTACCTCGTGTGCCTTTTCTGCTTGGGTAGGGAATGTCTCAACCCATACAGAGAAGTGAAAACATATACCAGTACCTTCTCACTTGAAACAGCTCTGTGAAGTCTATAAGCAAACGTTCACAGGGAGTAGCACCTATATTTTGAACACCCAAGGGCCAGGTAGACTCTGGCCTTGAGTCTCTTTGAATGCAGGTAAAGCACTGCTTATACATAGTGGCGGCAGTGAGCCACAGTACATACAAACGCCAATCTAGTAATGTTTCTAGTGTCATTTTCTCATGGCACTACAAAACCTTGATGGAACTGCCTTATAAACCTAGGGGCCATCATTTCAAGGATGGCTTGTCTTTTATCAGAGAATTTCCATCATCTTCTCTTGATGTATCTCTAGATTTCTGGGTAATCATGATTTTTACTTGGAGAGTAGTTTGAGGTCTCCAGGAGAAGGGGCTCTGAGATGAGTGGCATGACCAAAGTCCTTCTTTTGGGTTGTAGGCCTATCCTAGCAGCCCATTTTATTCTGTCTTTTTTCTGGCTTTTATTGTTTTAGTTCATATATCATCTAGGAGGTGTATGGTTTCTTTTTTTGTATTTAATTTTTCCTCCTAGTACTCAAGAGCCCTCTCTCCTTATGTATGGATAGATGTTAGCCTTTTGCCTTTTGCTAGTGAAAGAGGCTCTCGGCTCTTCTGGGTGGAGGTTCTGGTGGGCAGAGGCCGAGCCTCCAACACAGAGTCCAGTGTCACCGCTGCATATCCTACCCTTTGGGCCCCTTCTAGTAACTAACTGCTTTCATCTGTGACGTATTTAACATCTGGGTCTCGAGAGTATGATCTGAGAGATCCCCCATTGACTCAAGAATAACTTTATCTACAGTTTCCACACAGTCCTGAATGGGACTCTCAATTTGGCTGGGAGCAAAGTAAATGGGTTAAGAGTGCTCACTGTGTTTAGGGTTATGCAAGGGTTTTTGCACGGAGCCCCTGATAGTGAACAGTCAGTTTTACCCTCTCTGGTCCATTAAGGTTATAACTGAGTGTAGTGCTCAGATATCCAGTGTTTTCCCAAAGTCAGCTTGTCAGCTCCCTGCGTGAACAGGGTTGTTGCAAGAAGTGCCCTAGATCTTGAGGCCATCCTCACCCACAGAGTCCAGTTGTTTGGATAAGTTTGTCACTGAGTGATGCCAAGATCTCATGACCAGAGTTAGAACACTGGTGTCATTTTCTTTTGTTTGCGGACATACAAGAAGAAAGGCATGGTAATATCTGGCAGCCCTAATGCTGGGGCTTGAGTCAGGGTCTTCTTAATTTTTTGAACGTTCTTTTCTGGCCAGCTTCCCAGAGGAGGGGCTCTTTCCCCTGTCTTTGGTGGATTCATACAGGAGTTAGCCATAAGTGAGAAATTTGGGGTACTTGATATGACAGAATTTCATTGCCCCCAAGAACTCTCTAGTCTAGCATTGGGTGTTTGGCATCGGGAGGGCACAGACAGGCTGTTTTTGTTTATGGTCTAGCTGGCACTCCCCTTGTGTCATAATGAAACAGAAATATCTGACTTCCCGTAAACAAACTTGTGCATTTTTCTTGAACACATTATATCTAGCTTTCTAAAGTAGGTGAAGGAACTCTTTAGTTCCTTAGTAGCAATCCTTGAAGGTTGGGGCTTCCCAGAAAAAGGTCATCTACATACAGTAGCCAAGTATGGTTGTCCTCTGGTGGAGTGAAGTCCTTGATGTTGGTAGCTAGTGACATTCCACTGTAGGAGAGTTCTTGAACACTTGGGGAAGCCTTGCCCAGGTAAGGTGCTTTTTTATACCCACAACAGGATCTTCTCATTAAAGTGTAAAGAGAGGCTGACTGAGTGACGTAAGGCAGAAATAGAAAATGGTATCTTTCAAATCTAAGCAAGTAAACCAAAAAAGATTTGCCAGAATGAGTCTTATTCGTGTATTCAGATTTAGTATTGTTGAGAGGATGCTATAGGCTGATTCTCAGCCTGCAAGTCCTGTACTTATCTGTAGTCACTAGCTCCTGCTTTACATACTGCATGACTGGGGTGTTTTTAAATGACTGGCATCTAGCTAAGAATTCATGGTCTAAGATACATTTTAACACCCTTGTCATAATCACCAGTGTTGGATTTACAGCCAGCCCAGTGCTACCTTTGACCCGCACACCAGGAATCTTATGTGTTTGTCCCTGTAGCTCATTGATTCCTTGCTTGGGTGACTTTCAGAACTCAGTCTCCATTTTTCCATTTCTTGGCCTCAGCCTGCTTTGCACTCTTCTGCTGCATTTCCTTCTGCAAGTGCTTAGCTCTTTCTCCTGCTGGATCTTTTGTGCTTCTGCCTTTTCTGCCCACACATGCAGAGCCTGCAGTTCACCCTCAGGCTCTCTGTGTTGGTGCTCACTGATCTCCAGGTGTCAGTTGACCATGAGGATCCCTTGTTCGATGTGCAGCCTGGGTGTTCAGCTGCTGCACCTGTGGGGTCCTGGCCTGGATTGCTACCTTTGAACTCTCCCAGATGTTGTGGCTTATCCTGAACACTGCATCTTTGCTGCTCCACATCCACCACTACCTCTTTCCTTCATGCCTTCTCTTGCATAAGCCATTGCTATCCTTTCATCTCTAGCTCTGCCTGCACCTTGGCCTGGACATGGGCCTCTGTCAACTGCTTTTGCTGCTTCGCCTCTTCCACCTGCCAGCAAGTCTGCACTGCCTCTCAGTTGGCATGTTCTCAAGCCTCCTTGGCCTCCAGAGCTGCTCACCAAACTGCCTATGCCTTGCCACATAGCTGCTCTGGTATGCTTGTATGACTTCTTCTCTGCCTGCAGTTGGTTTGGGGCAGCTTTGTGGGCCAACTGCAGCCACTGAGCTGACTCCTGCTCTTCTTGCTCCCACAGGTGCTGGCCCTCTTCTGCCATAGCTTTGAGCTGCTCAACTTTTTCTATTGGAGCCCTGCACTTCTTAGAATTGCAACTAGGCTGTCGGTACATCATCTTTGGCCTTTTGGCATCACTGTTCTTCCTCTCCCGCTAACTGTTGCTGTCTAGCAGCCTCCGGTTTGACCAGTTCCTTGTTCTGCAGTGTGTTCTTGGGATTGGCAGAGATGTGCCCTAGCTCCGTCTTCTAGTCCGTAGCTTTCTGAAAGCTCACCTTTGTGTGAAGATCTCTTCCTCCACTTCTTTCCTCTCTCTGTGTGTGTCCTCCATCACGCTCTTTTGCTGCTTGGGGTCATTCTGTGATGTCTTATGTGGCCTGGGAAGGGCACTCTTCAGAGTCAGCTTCGAGTTGTCCTGTCTTTCATCCCTGTGGCCTTCAGCAAGACTAACTTCTTTAACTCTTTTTTTTTTTTTTTTTTAGGCTCAGCTTGGGCCACTTGCAATATGTCACCAAGTAGGCTCGTATTCATGTGGGTCAGATCTGAAATGTTTTCAGCCAGGGACATATTTTTTTTTTTTTTTTTACAAATTTTTAAAAATTACAAAGCTGCTATGGGCTACCTTTGTTTTTCGGGCCTGAAGCATATTTTTAAGGGTATATACAAAAAGCACTTGACTATTTTTACTTTTCATTGTACTCTCGAGTATTTACTCACTGCCTCTAATTTTACTTTTTTGAGCTCACAATCTGAGTTGTCTCTCACAATTGCCCCGCCCTTCCCCTGTATGTAGGGTCCCTGTTCGGGCGCCACCTGTGATGCAGCCAGCCGTTACATGTTGAACAGTCTCTGAGTGGGGTAGTGGATTGAGAAAAAAAGACAGACTACAGATAGAGACGGGAGGGCACCTAGCAATGTTGACAGAGGAGTGCTTTTAGTGTTGAATGCGCTGAGTTTTTCTCTTGGCCTTTTATACAACAAACATAACAAAAAGTATCTTTTGTAACAAACTTTTTTTTTTTTTTTTTTTGAGACAGGGTCTCACTTTGTGGCTCAGGCTGGCCCTGAGCTCAGCCTCCAACTCTCATCACAGCAATCCTCCTGCCTCTGCCTCCCGAGTGTTGGGATTACAGGTGTGAGCCACCATGCCCGGCACTGTGGTATGTGGTACTGACTGCTGCTGGGAGTGAGTCTCCACATCCAGTATTGTATGTGGTTACCGAGGATCAAACCCGGGTCCTTGCAGGTGCAAGACAGGCACCAGAATCACTGAGCTAAAACCCCCAGCCCGATGATTATATTTTTCCTTTGGGTGTCAAAGACGAAGTAAAATGGAGAAGAGAGCTCACATCTGGGAAAGAGTGACTAAGAGTCAGGGCTATATCCTCTCTAGCACTTTTGAGCAGCAAGGAGCTTTTAGAAGGAACAGCCTGGGCTCCTCCAAACCCACAAAAAAAAATCTGTTTTAAAATATCTATTTCACAATTATTTCCTTGACATATGTGAGCTTTCCAGTTTTGTCGTTATCTCTATCTTTTATCATATAAAATCCTTTCATATCAAAAGTGTATCTCTTATACTTATATCCTTCTTTATATTTTTTTAATCCCACTTACTAAAAACTTTTTATAACAAACTTGGCTGTAGCCACTTGGATTCTAAAGTGTCTTTTGTTTTGTTTTTTTCCCTCCTTTGGTCTCAAATTGTTACACCCTTAACTTGGCTGGCTGCCAGTAGACTTTTTTGGTGCAGAAGATCCAACTCAGGACTTTGTGCTTGTGAGGCAGATGCCAGAACCACTGAATTAAATCCCCAACCTTGCCAATAGGCTTTTAAGTTATGCTGAACCATTGTTCTGATCTTAAACCAACAGAGCAGAGAAAAGAGCAAGTTAATCCTGTAATTGTAGTTTAAAAATTTTAAATGCATAAGAACTACTTTAAGTATATTAATTAAACAACAACACTAATTCAAACTGGAAGGCAAAGGTAAATAAATCAGGCAGATGCCAGAATCACTGAGCTAAATCCCCAGCCCCAGGGTAAATTTATCATTAGCTAAGATTAGTTACCTGTCCCCAGGCCTGGCAAGATGCAGCTGTAGCTCCTAGACTCCAGCTAACCAATGCCAGACTGGAGCTGTTCCAGACTCCAGATGCTTGTAGGTGACATTGAGTAGGGCTCAGAAGTCAAGAGAAGGAAACCTTAGACCTAGTGTTTTCACTTTGTTTTACAGAGCATGCAGCCTGCAGCTACCTGTGCTGGGGTCCTGGGTAGCACATGGCCCTTACATTTGAATCCTGAGCACTACCAGTGCATTGCTCCCCACCTGTCCACTACAGAGTCTCGGGCCCATACAGCCAAAGTCCATGGCTCAGCTGCTCTCCTCTGTGGACATGTGTGCCTAGCCATGGGCCAAGCCCAGTGAGCAGCAGGGCTGCACATACATGGGCAGTGCCAGGTTCTTGATGAGGGACTATGTGGCTCTTGCCCATCTATGCTCTCTGAAATGAAAAGATGACCTCTGCTTCATCCCTTCAACCTCAGCAGGTTAGGCTGGAACGAAGTCTCTCCATCCTGTGTCCCAACCCCAGCCCAGTACTGAGCCAGCCAGCTGCTCAGTTGCTCTATTAGTGCCAGTCTCCACCGGGGCTGGCTACAGGCTCACTGCATTTCACCAGGTGCTCCCTCTCCCCCGTCGATCTGCCTCAGAGCTCTCCCTGCACACTCCAGACACTGAATCGAAGCAGCTCCCCTCGACTTGCTCCATGGACATTCCGTGCACTCCGGCCCTCTCCGTTTTGGTCTTTTTGTTCTTGCTGTTTGTTCTCCGACTTGGGTGTAGGATTCTTCTGGAAAAATTCACTTAAACTTGCCAAGTGGGATGACTAGGCACACCTCTTGAACCCACTGGCACTGCAGGTCACACCCACATTTCTGATCAGAGTTGTAAGTTTTGTCTGATTCAGTTCAGGTCTGACTACTTAACACAACCGAAAGGGTGACCAAGTTCCCCTTCTGTCCTTAGGAGCCAGGCTGTACCTCAAAATGTTACTGAAGGGCCAAGGATTTAGCTCCTTCCAGCATCTGCCTTGCAAGCACAAGGTCCTGAGTTTGATCCCAGGTAATCACATACCACAATTCCAGGTGTGGGGGCTCACACCTATAATCCCAGCATTCAGGAGGCAGAGGCAGGAGGATTGCTGAGTTTGAGACTGGCCTACACTACATAGTGATTTCAGGGTCAGCCTGAACTACAAAGCAAGGCCCTGTCTCAAAAAAAAAAAAAAAAAAACACCTAAGACAAAACACAACAACAATAAAACACAGAATGAATCTGTAGACCCTCAGCTTCTGTTGCACTGACAAAGGAGGACATTGGACTATGAGAGAACTGATTCCTTCTTTGAGCTGAAGCTTCAACTCTTGGTACCAGGGGTTAAGTCTCCCTCATCTTGGGGACACTTCCATGCCTTCTGACAAAAGAGAGCCAATGTGTCACCTCCAGTCTCTTCTGGGTCACTAGAAAATCTTGCAGAATTTAAGAGACAGGAGAAACCACAGGTGAAATAGGAGCATATACTCCAGGTCTGGATAAACTTTAGATCAGCAGACTTGTGTCTCAAACCTGAGCCTTGGTTAAAAACAGATTGTTAAAAGAAGAGATTATAAAACTTTCCCTACAGGGTCAAAGTTACTGATTTCATATGTATTAAAATAAGGAACAGCTGAATTGCTCAGGCTGAATAAACATTTTCTTTTAAAGTCCTGCTTCAGTGGTGCTTCCCATCACGTGGGAGGCTGAGGCAGGAGGGTGACGACTCGAAGACCTCCTTTCCACTAGCCCTGTGAACACCATGGAAAGGAGCATTGTCCGCAGGAAGCGTGGTGGCTGATGACTGTTCACCTTTGTGACCCCGGGTGTCATGGTAGAAGGAGAGGAGTGTGTCTTGGGCTGCAGAGACAACAACCCTTTTCCCATGAAGGTTCACAGCCACCTCTCATGTCCAGTGGCAGCCCTGGGTCACAGTCCAGGGCTCAGCTGGATGTGGTGTGAAGTGGGGGGGGGGGGAGTACAGGAGCCAGATCCAGCTCTAGCCACATGAATCCAAGCTATGGAGGACACCAGGGTCTGCCCCTGGCCATGGGTGGCAACAAAAATGAAAACAAAAGAACTTTTCTCAAACAAAGCAGAATAAGAGAATCCTGCACACGAACAGTTAGACAGTTAGGGGATTTTATAAGGACTGACTGTTTGGTGCTAAAGCCAGGATTTCACAGCAGTCGATTAGACCTTTTTTTTTTTTTTTTAAGACGGTGTTGTAGCTGGGTATGGTAGTACATAACTGTAATCACAGTCCTCAGGAGGCTGAGGCCAGATTTAACTACACAACAAGACCCTGTTATTGTAGATAGGTAAGTAAAATATGTTATAGGCAGGAAGGGACAACCCTCAAAAAGCCAACCTATGGCCGGGGAGTTAGCTCAGTGGTTCCGGCGCCTGTCTTGCAAGTGCAAGGACCCGGGTTCGATTCCCTGGTAACCACATAACAATACTGGGTGTGGAGACCCACACCCAGCAGCAACCAGTACCACATACCACAGTGCCGGGCGTGGTGGCTCACGCCTGTAATCCCAGCACTCGGGAGGCAGAGGCAGGAGGATTGTGATGTGAGTTTGAGGCTGAGCTCAGGGCCAGCCTGAACC
>PVIR01013854.1:0-41520 GCA_004026965.1 Petromus typicus
TAATTATTTTAATAAATTTCACAGTGTAAATGTGGAATAATTCATACCATCATTCTCCAGTTGATGGTCTCTCTTTATTTATTCTGCTACTAAGAATTCATGTCATTGTTATTTAATTCTTTAACTTCAGTTTTAAAATTTTATATTGGTATGAAAGTATCTAATTTTATTTTTTTCTAAAAATATGTGGTTACTTGCTGTAAAATCATTTAATAAAGTGATTCTTTCACTATAAAATTAAATTATCACCTTAGCAGACATTAGATTTTTAAATGTATGCTGGAATCAATATCTGAAATATTTATTCTATTTTACCCACATTAATATTATAATTTTATAGTATAGCCAGGTATCTGGTAAGATTAATGCTCCTCCACTTTGTTCTTTTTAAGCATTATCTTGAACATTCTCAGCTATTATTCTTCTATAGAAATTTATGTTCACTTTAATTGCTCTTTCCTGCTATACATAATCTGCAATACCATTAAGAATCTCATTTAAATTGCATAAAATCATATGTAGCAATATTACTAGCAATAAGGATGTAATAGTCTCATAATAATGAGACTATTTTACCAAGAGAGCAAAACAATTCTAAATATTTATGAGCCTAATAGTACAGCTTCAAAACAGATTAAATAAAAACTAACAGAACTGAAAGAGAAAAGAAATACAAAATTCACCAAATATCGACGGAATCTTCAATACTTTGACATTTTAATCACTAGAACAAGCAGCAGAAATATAGGTGTTCCAGGTTACCATTCATGTAAATGTAGAAATAGTAAATGCTATCTTCATATTTTCCCAAACATCTCCTTTCTCCATAAGAAATTCTGGAGTCCAACTCTAAATGAAGTGTTTAGAAAATTAATTATTTATAAAAATGACTGTGATACTATGGTAAAGGATATTTCACAGGTAACTAAGTGTAATGGAACAAAAGTCTGAGCAACATCTTTGAGTTTCATCTTTCCTTTTTTTATATATATTCTTTCTCTCAACTTTTGCAAGAACATTTAGTGCTGAGTCAAGACACTGGTTGTACTAGACGAATATTTTGCCTTCCTTCTCCACACACTATGAATAGCACAGGCATTGGCCATGATCAGTATCCCAACCCAAGCTATAATTGGACGTCAGCCCTGTGCACAGGGGCCACCCTAGTGATGAGAAAGAGCTTGCCCTCTATGGCAATTGCATTCTTGGCTTTTCTTCTGAGAAGACACAAGTGAAGGACACAATTAGTGTCAACAATGATGTGGTGTGTTTATTTTTTTCATGATGTGGACACCCAAGTTCTGGGACCAGCTCTGAGGTCAGTGTTGAAGAGACCACCCAATGGTTTCATTTGGTGTATGTGTTTTGCAGTCTTTGTTTCAGAAGAGTATGAGCTAAAAATGTTAGAATCATGATGTGCTTGATATATGACCTGTCACAAAGGGATAAAAGGCAGTTAATGCATAAAAGGGATAAAATGTTTGATGCATTCCAATCCCTGTTGTTGGACATATTATCAGAAGTGAAACACTATGAATAGGTTGAGATATAACCTTGAGATTTTCAGAATCAAATTAGCTATTCTAATCTTGTTAAATTGTACATTCAAGTAAAAAAGAAGAGGGCAAGAACTGAAAGTCTTTAGCCGGGAGATGGAAAACAAGTTACATATTTTCAAAGCCAAAGAAACTTTAATTAAACTTCAGTAAAATGTGTAATTACCATCTGAAAGTTATAGGCTTTAATTTTATTTAAATATGTGGACTAAAAATGATTTGTGGAAATAGGTACTATTGCAAATATAAAAGTGTTCACCATCTCCTATCAGTGTTGAACAAGTCTCATAGCAACTTGGCTGATACTGATAAACAAAATTTCAGCCTATCGGAGAGGAAGCCTAAGAATATATTCATATAAAAAGCACTCAAAATTCATTGGCCTGAGTTATTTATTCAGTAAATGTAAACATAAATTTAAATTTTGAAGTTTGGAAATTTCATTACAAAGTTCAGAAATTATAATTATAATAAAATCTGTCGTTCTTGTGCTCTGAATTGAAGAAGTAGCCTACTTGGCACTGTAAGCACGGTAATGAAGAGACTTCTGAGCAACAAGTCAGCCTGGAGATTCAATATAAACAACTAATATTTGAGGCTGGAGAATCACAAGTTCAAGCCCAACCCGGCAACCCAACAACTTTGCAAGAACCTAACTACAAATAAAAAAATAAAAACAAGACTGATGATGTCGCTCACTTTAAGGTGCTTGAGCTTAATCTCCAGTACTTTAGAAGAAAGTAACTAGTCCTACTGATTTCTATTCATATTTTTCATCATTTATTGTGTTGTGTGTCTGTGTTACTGAGGATCTAGCACAAGACCTCTCTGCCACTGAGCTACATTCACAGCCTTTTATATTTTCTTTTAACTTTCTTTATGTTCAATCTTATGTTCATTTTCTACAGTTTTAAAATGGATGATTACATCATCAATTTTCAGCCTTTTTTTGATTATTTTTACCATATGCATTTAAAGCTATACATTTCTTCTAAAACCAGCTTTATGTAAATTTTCATCAATAGTATTTTCATTATCAGTTCATGACTGAGTGAATTATTTAGAGATGCATTAGTTAATTTTCAAACATATGCATGTTTGAAAATTAAATTTTTGTTTTTATTTCTAGTTAATTCTAAACATAGAAATCAGATTTCAATTTCAGTCTTTTGAATCTTTTAAAGAATCACTTTGTGTTCTACATTTCTGTAGTTTTGATAAATGATGTACATGTTCTTGATAAGATTGTCTCTTCTAGAGTTTCTGGGCTCAATGACATATATCTGGATACACAGTGATAGATATATATCAATATATATACACCAAATTTGTTACTTATGGTATTCAAATATTCTGTCTTTATTTTTATCTATTCTCCTCCCAGTTACTGAGAAAAATGGTGTC
Source organism: Petromus typicus (assembly GCA_004026965.1). NCBI lineage: Eukaryota > Metazoa > Chordata > Mammalia > Rodentia > Petromuridae > Petromus > Petromus typicus. Next base: position 2,961 of record PVIR01013854.1, read on the forward strand.
AAGGTCACATACTATCAACATGAATTCTTTCATCATTTTGCATTTGTGTTATCTCAGATGAAGCTATTAGGGCCACACAAACTTAGCATCATTTCCTCACCTTGATAAGTCGGTCTTTTATCTGTTGTAAAAGATGCACCTCAGTCTGTACTAATGGCTTCCACCTTCAAATCTCCTTTATCTCTCACAAATGTATTCCAGATTTCTTTAAGTTAGGTTGCCATTGTACATACTTTTCAACCATTCACTTCCAATGTTTTGGTGTACTTATTTTAAGTATGACTCTTGTAAATCTTACACTTTTCTTCTCAGTATCTGGTTTTGTGCTGATTATTTGAGTCCTTGCTCTCTTTCCTCTGATCCATTTTCATTCTAAACACCTAATTCTTGTTGGTACATTCTGTCACCTGTCATCTGCCATTTCACTTTCCTTCCCTTTTTAATAGAAATAAAGAAAAAATTCTGAAGATGTTTTCCTCTACCTGCCTCACATATTTCAATGATGATTGCATAGACCTTCTTATAGTTCATTGTTCATAATGATGGTCCCTCTGTAAGAGTTATCTTATGTATTCGGTGCTTTGACTATTACCCCCTGAATGTCAAGTTCATTTCTTTCAATAGTCAAATCTCAGAAATCCTTTGAATTTACTTTTACACCTTTCTCATTATACACCTTCAATTCTATGGTCTGTCATTTTAATGAACATCATATATACCAAAACTTTGGATTGCAAGGAACTCATTTTGTACATGTTCTGTGAGGTGAGCAAAGATTTCCAGACATGAGCAGTGTCTCACAACATGAGTAGAATGTGACCCCAAATGTCACATGTTCACAACTGGACCACTGGTTCTCCACAACTGTTCTTCCTTCTTCCTCTCTGTCTGTCCATCTCTTCCCCCGAGACTATGAATGATAATCTCTCAACACAAGAAATTAAGGAGGAGATCTCCTCTGCAGAGGAGGAACAGAAAAAGCCAAAGTAGTCTACCACTTTGAGTGAGATTTGGGAGATGTGTAAAATGTTCAGAGCTGTGCAAAAATCACTACCAGAATACGTCTGCAGGGGTGCAAACTATGAATCTATTTAAAGACAGTGAAATATCACATCACTTTTCCATGAACTCCTCAAAAGGAGGCAAAAGCAGGTGTCACTGGATGGGATTCTTTTAAAGCTGCACAAAAATTAAACGATCCAGAGTTGTCCCACACAATAAGGCCCCCTTCTCTTGTCTCCCTCACACCAGCCATGAAGGTTTTCAAAGGCTGAGTTTTCAATCTTTCAAATACAGATTAATTTGCCTATTTTTGTTTGTATTTTCTATTTTTTTTTTACTATTTGGTACTATATTACAATATTATAATCATTTTATATGAATATGTTGGAGTTGTGGGATGAATCAACAGAGTTTCCTTTTCTTGCTGGGAAATACACTGTGATACATTAAAATGTTCTAGACTACAAGCTCTTATTAAAACTTGCTATCAGAAACCCCAAATATGAATAAATTCTTCTTGCTGCCTTTTCTGTTCCTGGATCTCTTCAACCAAGTGTGGCCGGAGACATCTGATCTCTCTGTGCAAATCGAAGGGGCCTTGCTAGGAAGGGCTGGTGTATGCAGTGCTATCGTGCTTCTCCCTCCTGGTGCATCTTCTCCCTGCCTCGATCCACATGTCCAGCTGAGGACCTGCCTTGTTTGTATAGGAAGGCAAGCCTGCAGGCTTAGATGAGAACTGGCATGGATTTGCAGCACTCCACAGCCTGGATCACATGCCAAATGCCCCTGTGCTCTTCCTCTTTCTGTGTTGTGACAGATGGTCCCTGTTCAGTGACACGGCATAGCTGCTGAAGACACCTCTTCAGCAAAGTGCCCTCATTTCCAAATTTTAAAACACCTCATTCAACTGGGTCATTCTTAATAATATAGAAACAGGCAATTTCCCCTTACACCACCTCAAAGAAAACTCAGTCTGACCTCATACTAATATCACACAATCAAATAACTAGATATGGGCTTGGAGAGGACACAAGTGAATTTTAAAATATAAGGAAAATTTGGGGAAATATTGTTTAGTCTTATTACTCATGTTGCAGACAAAGGTCCGCTGTTTCCTTCGTAAGGCATTTCTACACATTAATAAGAAAAATGCAATTACATCATACATACATTCAGAAATGACGGGAACAAATGGTTCAGAGAAATAGTTCTATCCTGAGCCTCAGCCATGTAGACAGATGCTGTCCCCTTTCCCCGGCCATAAGATGAGAAAAATCAAAACATTTCATCTTCACCTCTCATGTGGCACTAAGCTCAAAGTTGCTTGTTGAGATTCCAGAGTGCTAGGTAGGAACTGGACCTGGAGCAGACTGTAAGGGCTCTCGTATGATTTGAGTCTAGATGTCCTTCCAGTCTCATGCCACCTTAGTGGCTTTTATTTTTAGTTTTTAATTTAATCTTTATTGGTACATTATGAATACACATCATCATCGCATTCAACATTGAGGGTTTGTACCAGAATATGACACAACTTGATTCTCATTTTTTCCCTTTTTCCCCCACCCTACAGCCCCCACCCCCTAAATGCATAATCTTTGTTTGCTTTTTTCTTTATTATTACCACATTTATCTTCCTCTTTATTTACTCCTACACTTCCTTCCCTTTTAAATATTTTCTATTTTACAATATGAGCTATACATACTACAACTCCTATACAACTTCATTTTCTCATACCAGAGAAAAGATACAATATTTAGGTGGCTTTTTCAGAGGTGATTTATCTCAAGATATGTGTGATGCTGGGATTAAAAGTATATTATTACTAAACCAGTCCACCAGCTTGACCCTACTCTAATCCAATAGTCAGTGTAAGATAAAAGAGTGAGAGATGCTAAGGTCCCCTTATTTTGCTACAGCGTGGGAGCAAATATATTCCTTAAATACATTTTCCTTTTGAAGATTTTGTTTCTTTTTTTTTTTTTAGGTTTTTGGAGACAGGGTCTCGCTTTGTGGTTCAGGCTGGCCCTGAGCTCAGCCTCCAACTCACATCACAATCCTCCTGCCTCTGCCTCCCGAGTGCTGGGATTACAGGCGTGAGCCACCATGCCCGGCACTGTGGTATGTGGTACTGGTTGCTGCTGGGTGTGGGTCTCCACACCCAGTATTATGTGGTTACCGGGGAATCAAACCCGCGTCCTTACGCTTGTGAGACAGGCGCCGGAACCACTGAGCTAACTCCCCGGCCCAAGATTTTGTTTCTTGATAGCCATGATTATGTGAATTTTGAGGCTATACCACCCACTTTGCAGGACTGGCATAACTCTTTAATCCTTTTATAAATTTTTGTATCAATTTGCTTACTTTTCTCATTTTCATATTTATATTATAGGACCTATTGCTTTGTTTTTCTGCACTTTAATTTCTTTCAGAGTCTCTGCATGGACAGTTTCTGTATGGGTCCTAAAGATTATTTAAAGTTTGGGCTTGTTTGATAGCTTCCTGTGCCCGTTCTTTGAAGGAAATTTATAGGAAGCCAAAAACCAGTGTCTTATGTCATATGATCTAGAGATTAATGGGAGAGTTTCTAATATCTCTACAATTTCTTAAATTGACTCAACTATGCCTCATGATAATTCATATATTATTTTCTTCTCTATGCTATGGGCAAATACTGCTTCCTGGAAATACGGGTTGTTTGTGCAACATTTTACTCAGAAATATTCTTTCTGGGATTAAGTAAAGGAGAGGGGGCCTCCAAATTCCAACTGTGACCCACTCCAACCTCTTAAATTCTTACAAACTACAGATTTGGATTTTCTCCTCAAAAGTATTTGTATCAATTTTGCAAAGTAGAAAATGTCAGCTTTCTTCTAGGACCTATAGCAATTGGATCCTATTGCAAATTAGTTATCTCACTGTTACCTGTTGTGAGTGTCTTCTTTTGTGATCTGATTTTCCACTTTCCCTTGATTGTTTTTGGATAAAAAGTTTAGCAGAAAAGGGGTAAATGTGGATTTATAACAATATCCACAAACTGGATTATGCTTTTCTTGGACCGTCTATATAAATCACAGTTCAATGAGATATGGGTAAAACAGAGTTACTAATCTATCAGCATGTGCCAGAATACTGCAGAAAAAACCTTGCACTAAACAATGTCTTAGGAACTTACACTCTAGTTATAAAAGTTTAAAACATAAGATAACCTAAATAAAATGGCCAGGATTTCCAGTGAACGCACTGAAGGAAAAGATATGCTCAGCACATGTTGAAATCTGACAGCTGCTGCTGTTAAACTGAGGTCTGACTGGTTTCTGCTTTTGTTTTCACTGTACCAGTGGCCTTTCAGACTTCAGGCAGCATCTGTCTTTATTTGGGAAACTTGAAAATGTATGCTCTGTCCCTTTCCAAGGGCTGGTTTTTGTGGCTGGCCAGAGATCTAAGAGAAGGTTTGAGAAGTCCATAGTTTCTTTCCCATGGAAGGCCACAAAGTTAATGTTATCTTTTTCTTCATAGTTACTTATTTCTAACTTTAAACAATTAAGACATGGTGTTTTTTACTGAGCAAAAAAAAAAAAAATATATATATATATATATATATATATTGAACTTAATAAAAAGAAAATGTAACAAGTCTTGAAATCAAGGGTTGAAGCTATCCACTGAGCTTAATGGATATTAAATACTTTCTCATTTCCATATCTGAACACTGGGCTTTAACTGGAGTTTAATTGTTCTAAAGTCATCACTGTTTTTCTGATACAGTGATAACCTTACTGCCCTACAAATTAGGCAAGAGGCCATATTTTGAAACATATTTAGGTATTAGGAAGAACTTTAGAAACATCAAAACTATATGAACAATGTAGATGTACTAAAGAATGAAAAGAAGTAAATTCTAAATGAATGAAGAATCATATTTTCTTTTGTTCAGTTAACTATTAGACTGTGTAAATTTGTGTGCTATTGGATTGATTTCTTTTGCACATTTAAATGCTTAGAAATATATTACTTGGAGCTTCTTCTAATTATAAGAATTTGAAGAATTCTAGAAATATCCATTTCCATCTACTTTCTATTAAAATGTATTTAATTTGGAAAGAAAAAACACTACAGAAATTTCTTGCATACCTTTTATGCCTCTTTAATAAAGGAAATCCATTTTCACTTTGCTAGTTGTGATAGATACCTGTTTATTTTAACTTGAGGAAAAAACACTCAGATAAATTGGATCAGCATAGTTCTGGGAGTAGGAAAAGGGATTTACTGAAGATATCTTGGCTGTGTGTGTGGTGTGGACCCAATAAGCTTATCACCCAAATGAAATAAGAGGGGAGCAAAGAAGGAGACTCGCTTCTGTTTCTTCTGAGGAGCCCCAGACTCCACCTTCACCTTGGACATCGTCTCCTGGCTTTCAGTACAGACTCTTCGGCCTCCTAGTGCAGCCCTGTCAGCCTCCTGATACAGACTCAAGTGTACCGTGAGTTCCAGCTTCGCCCTGGATCCTATAGATCTCCAATGCACAGATAGACCTTTGTATTCTTCCACACCTGACTGTGGGTGACCACTGTGAGCCAGTCTCATAGATTCTTAGATCTTTATACATCTTCCATTGAATCTGTTTATCTAATAAGCACTGACTGATACACTAGTATATGGTAAAGCCAAAGGGCTATCCATACAGAGTTGAAGAGTGAGTGACACTGGATGTTTTCAGAAATAGCTCTGCTGGAAGATTCCAAAGAAATTAGGCTGTGATCTAATACATAAATCATTCTCTGGAGTTTCTTTTCCAGTGACTTCTCTCTTTACGTGGTATCAATAGGATCAATTAAAACATCTGTCTTCTACTCACACTGCTAACACCCAGTCACATCCGGGGCTCTGTTTGCTATGCTTACTACATGGGAAATACTGATGTGCACTCACTGTACTCTGAGGATTTTAAAATGATCCTTTTGTTTTCCTCTTGATTAGTTAGAGAAATATAGACTATACTTTTACCTTTTTTTTTTCATGAAGTTAGATAGAATAAAAGATTAACCTTCCATGAAAATTCAATTGAGTGCTTCCTGACCAGGAATATTTACTCTTAACAACATAAAAGGTGATGTTTTTTTAAACAAATATTTTACATTCTGATATATTATGTTCAAATTTCACCTTCTCCCATACTAATGCTAAAACTCATACATAGCTCCAAGTGGTTCTTGTATGCTGAAAATGATGCATTAGAAAATATGGTGGAACAGAATTTTCAGGTTTTGTGGGAGAAGGGAATGGCATGGTTTTGGCATTACTAATTTCAGGGAAATTTGTAATTATAGTTCCTTTTGCCTCACAGGGCTCCAATTAAGATCACTTGAGAAGAACTAGAGGGAAAATATCATATGTAACAGACCCTCCTCCTACCAATTGAGATCTGTACAATTGTGCATAGTCATAGGACATGTAAAATAGCCTCTTTCCAGACACAAGATTATCAAGAGAGACTTTTTCTGTCATAACCTACACAATTTACCCAATTGTAAAGTCATTTATAAGTGATAAAAGGGAATTTTCTCTCTTAGCTGTGGCATGAAATGATTTTTAACATATCGGTTCCCCTCTTCAAATGTTTCTCTCTTTACTCCTATTTAAAGAGTTAGCTAGGCTCATAGGAAATTAATTCCTTGGAGATGTAAAATATGAAGTAGAGGACCAAAAAAAAGGAGTAGTCCTTGCTTGCTTTTAAAAACTAAATCCCCTCAGGGAGGCAAGAGCTCTCAGTGTAAACAAAAACAGAGAAGACTGCTCCACAAGCTGCCTGGAGGAGAAGGCTGCTATTGGATCCAGCACCATGAATCGGTAACGGGAGTCGGAGGCCTGAGCTCTGGTCCCCCACATTTTATGGATGAAAGTCCCTGAGAGACGACAAAGGGGTCAAGAGTGTGGGACAGACTGAATGCTGTCCTTGGTTTAGAGCAAAGGTGAGGTGGGAAGAGTCTGAAGTTGGAGCAGAAAGTATACAGTCCCGTTGTCTGCGTAAAGTCCTAAGGAAGGGCAAAAGAAAAGAGCTTCATGTTGAATCCGGGTCCACAAAACCTAAGAGATGTTTAGATTCGTGTGCTCAGGCCACAACAGAAGCTGCAGAATAATTCTTTCACCTCGGTGTGATAAGAAAGGAACAAAAAGGGTAGCTATGTTGGCAGGGACAAGACAATGGACATCTCCCTGCAGCCTTCATGAACTGGTGTGGAGACAGATGACTCTGAAGATCTTACACTCACCCAGAGGACCCAGCACCACTCAGACCTCTCATTTAGAGGCAGCTGTGAAGAAATCTCTAGGTCTCTGACTGGCTGTGGTTCAGTTTGGGTCACACAGTGAACTGGGGGCTCAGAATAGAAATTGTTGAAACGGAAGTCTGACGTATTGGCCAGTTGGTACATCTCCTTTCCTAGGCCTGCTCCTACATTCCAGGACACGGACAGAGGAACCACAAAATATCCACTCCCTTACATCTTCTCCTGGCAGAAGATGCCTGAGTCTTCATGTTTACATGAATCATTCCTGCACCATGGGCCCACACACCCAACCCATCAGTGGACATCTTCAATCAGATGCCTTAAAGTCACCTTATACTCCTTCCTCAGAACTCAGCTCACTTCAGTGTGCTCTAGTGAATGTGACTCCTCCAGCCATGATCAAGCTCCAGAGGTTGGCCCTGGCCCTTTGTAGTCACCTCTCTGTCACCACTCATCTTCAAGACATCACTTTACTCCATTTCTACTATGACCACTTGGAGCCCTCTAGGCTGGGTGGAGAGATGAGTACAGAAATAAATCATGCGTACTTGAGGGAACTCTTACAATGACAGCTAAGACGTGCTTGGGTGAAGGAAAACCCAGAATAATTTTGTCCTATCCAGGATAAGAATGCTTAGTCTTCATCGTTTCCCTATATTTAAAAAAAAAAGAGAGTTAGGAGCTAGGTTCAAATTGAAGATTCCAGGAGTCCTTGCTACCTTTTGTTTGATCTTTCTTGGCCTTAGTATTTGTCTTCGGGGAGAGCTGTTGTAGAAAGCTGTCATTAACTGGACAGCTTCAACAAGACATTTATGGTCTCAAGGTTGTAGATGTAATAAGCCCAAGATCATTGTGTTGGTAGGACTGGTTCTTTCTGAGGAGCAGAACAGAGAGAATCTGTTTCCTGCCTTTCTCCTAGCTGTTTTGCTGGGGTGATTTTTGCTATTCTTTGGCCTGTAGACCCATCACCGCATTCTCTGCCTTTAAGCTCAGTTGGTGCTCTCCTTGTGTGTCTGCCTCTCCATGGTCAAATTTCTCCTTACTATAATGACACCAGTCATACCGAATTGGGTTCCGTCAGAATGACCTCTTCTTACATGATTACATCAGCAATGACTTTATTTCTAATCTAAGGTAGTGAAGATTGAGGGTGTAAAAGAAGTTTGGGAGGAATATAACACACAGCAGTTCCTGCTCATTTCTAGGAAACTGAAGAGTTTATTTTTGCCTTATTGTAATTACTTTCTGTTTCCAGAGAATTGAAGCTCTTTGCAGGCAGGGATGTTAATGTTTGTTCCTGATGTATCAAAACTTAATGTCAAGGGCTCATGTGTCTCATGCCATCATGATGCTTCTGGGCTGCAGAATAGCTGCGAATAGATATAAACCTTATAACTGTTGATAAACAAAAATACAGAAAGTGGACAGGGGCAGAGTGGATACCAGAAAAGAAAAGAAGGAAAAAGAAAAAAGATGAATAGTAATTTATAGCCTTGATTTATTTTCTGAGAGGTTCTCCCCTTTTATCTGCATATGTATTTCTAAATTACAATTTTAAAATTTTTGTTAGTCCCTATTTGCATTATATAATGTTATCCTGATTCTTTTGTTCATCCCTTTCTCTTCTTCCCTCTCTCCCATCCTTCATCTCTTGATCCTCTTTGTATTTGAGAAAAATTATGTTCCTGTTTCCTGTTATCTATCTTTTATTTTGGAAAGCAGCTATGCTCACCACTATACCACCAATGCACATGATCTATCTTTTATTTTGACCTTTATATTGGCATTACTCATATTAAGGAAACCATTCAATATTTAAGCTCATATGTCTGATTTATTTTACTGGATAGTGTAGCCTCAAGATTTATCCATCTTTCAACAAATGATTCAAGTTTATATTTATGGCAGATAAGTGTCAATGGTGTGTAAATTTTTAAAGAATATCTTACGAAGGTTGCTTTCCAGCCTCCATCCTAGTTAGTGACTTTATGTCTGAGAGGTAGTCCATTTACTCCTTTTTGCACACAGGTGGACTCTTTTGACTTATGTATAGCATGTCCAGGCTCAGAATTTTTTCTCTCCTGGTTATCAAGTGGCATCCAAGTGACCTATTCATACTCCCTAATTTACCTCACAGGAAGCTTTTGAAAAAGTCAGGTTTCTTTAAGGCATAACATATATACAGTCAAATATAGTTGGGTCCATTTTGACAAGAGCATCCAGAAACCAGCACCACACTCAAGGTACAATATTACTGTTACTTTAGAAAAGTCCATCAGACTTCTTTGCAGTCAACTCCTTCCCCCTCCCCAAGACATACAGTAGGTAATGATATTTAAGGAGAAATGTTTTGTTACCTTCTAAACATAGTTCTAGCATACAGTACCTAGCACTTAGAATAACTAACCACAATAGGACACAACCATCACTCACAAAATTTAATCCACCAGTAATAAAACTCATTGGAGAAAAGGACCCAAAAAAGCAAGAGGGAAACAAATGTGATCAAATACTACAATGAATGTTTAAATTATTTTTAAAAATGTATTACAATAAAAGATATATTGCCATGTAGCCCACTGCAAAGATCTTCTCTCACTTCCAACACATTCCTCCCATCTTCCGGCTACTTTCTGAAGCAGTTCTTATGCATGCCTCTGTGAGGAATGATCCAGAGTATGATAAATGCTGCTACTGCAAGTGCCACCTAAAGAAAAGAGAAGCTAATAAAAACTTTACCATGTGCTCTTATCCAGCTTACTCACTGGATCCTGCATCTTTCAACACTGGGCTCTTCCTCAAAGTCAAACTGATGATGAAATGTAAAAGCCTTTTGAATCTATTCAAGAGAGGCAGCCACCGAAGCATGAAGACACAAAAGAGAACGTTCAGAACCGCTTAAGAAAGTGGCAGGATATACACAAAGGAATTAAAAGAGTCATTTCACAGCGACATATGTGCACCCATGTTTATAGCAGCTCAGTTTGTGATTGCTAAGTCTTGGAAACAACCCGAATGTCCATCAACTGGAGACTGGATAAAGAAGATGTGGTTCATTTATAGTACAGAGTATTACTCTGCCACTAAAAATGATAAGATTGAGTCATTCACACGCAAATGGATGCACCTTGGGGACGTCCTCATAAGTAAAATAAACAGGTCACAGATGTGTAAATATATCTTTTCTCTGATATGAGAATATGAAGTTGTAAATGAGTTGTAGTATGTATAGTTGATATTACAAAGTAGAAAATATTTAAACGGAAAGAGTGTAAGGGTAAATAATGAGGGGAAAATAAATATGGTAATAATAAAGAAAAAAGAAAACAAAGATTGTGTATATAGGGGACAGGGGGATGCAGGGAGGGGGGAAAAGGGAAAAATGAGAATCAAGTCATGTCATATTCTGGGACAAACTCTTAATGTTGAATGCGATGATGATGTGTATTCATAATGTACCAATAAAGATAATTAAAAAAAAAAAAGAAAGTGGCAAGAATGATAGAATCAGTGTGTTGGAACCAAGAGGAGGTTTTTTTCTGAAGAGGATTGGTGGACATGTGTCTTCTACTATAATGAATTTTTAATTTACCATATTTATTAAAATCACATCTTGTATATTTCACAAAACTATCGACCTCTGAGGTCCTGGGAAAATTTGAAATTTCTCTTCAGAATGCCCATAGAAGAGTTTCTGTGTCACTTAATCTCTCCTCTAACTGAAACCATTTGTTCAAAGCTGCTATATTTCTAATAAAATTAGCAAATTATTCATTTCTCAGATTAATTATTAGTAGTTGGCCTAATATATAAATGAGGCTATGGTTCAAAAGCTGAGTTTTTCTATCTCCATGGATATTTTTCTGTAAGTATGTTCTTAGAAATGAGTATTCCAATACTGTGCAACAATAACCTTCCTTTTTTTTTTTTTTTTTTTTACTTGCCTAGATTCTAGATTCTAGAAACCAAGGGCAATGTGGTACAGAATCAAGAGTTAGATACAATAAATTTGAAGGAAATAACAGACCTTGACTTTAATTATGATATGGAGATGACTTTTATTGCAGAATAAAATAATGACTCCTGTGATTTAGATTTGGATAATTAGATGTGTGGCAATGTTACCAATTAAGAGAGAGAAATAACAGAATAAAAAGATCTAGGGGAAGAGAATATCAAGTGGTTTTTGATATACCCATGGAATATCTCTACAAGAGAAGTCCACCTGGGGTTTCGTATAGAAATTTGAGGTCTGAAAAGCTACGATTGGAGGTCCCATTTGACCCAGCCATTGCCTTGCTAGGTATATACACAAAAGAATTAGAAGACTCATATCACAGTGACATATGTGCACCCATGTTTATAGCAGCTCGATTTGTGATTGCTACATCTTGGAAACAACCCAAGTGTCCATCAACTGGAGACTGGATAAAAAAGCTGTGTTTCTTCTACACAATGGAGTATTACTCTGCCATAAAAAGTGATGTTTGAATCATTTATACTTAAATGGACATACCTTGAGGGTATCCTAAGTGAAATAAATAGGTCACAGATAGGTACATATCATATCTTTTCTCTGGTATGAGAAAATAAAGATGTAAATGAGTCCTAGAATTGTATGTTGTATATTGTGAAATAGAAAATGCTCAAAGTAAAATAGGGTGAAGGGGGAAAATAATGAGATTATAACAAAAAAGTAAGGAAACAAATTTTATGTATATGGGGGGGTGGTAGGGTGGGTAGGGCTATGGGAAAAAATGAGAATTAAGTTGTGTTTTATACTGGTACAAATCCCCATTATGGAGTGCAATCATGATGCATATATGTAATGTTCCAATAAGGATTTAAATTAAAAAAAAAAAAGAAATTTGAGGTCTAGGAAAGAAGCCATCTGCATAGAGATGACCACTGAAACCATGAAATGAGATATCTTGAAAATAAAAAGTATGACAACATAAGTGGCCAAAACTCCTAGAAAACTTCAATATAATATATGGTCAGATAAACCCATGAATAAATAGAGGTGGAAGCAAAGATGACAACCCATAAAAAATCCTTGCTGGGCACGCCAGTTGGCCAGTCTGCCAACTTGCCAAAGCTTGTTAACAGTAGACAGTGTTCCAAACACCCTCATTTATAGTGTTTGGATTTAGGAAGTCTTTTAGCAAAGCTTAGGATTTCTTGAAACATCTTTAACTTTGAAACCCTCATAATGCCTTCATTTTTTAGAACCTTCAGTTGCACACTAGACGTTTTCTTCAGAAAATAAGTGTCAGGATACTTCTTGAACTTGGACATGGGGAACTGGACAGAGAGTACCTTCCGTTTTCCTAGTAGTCACCTTGGAGACTAAAGGGAACATGTAATTACCAACCTAAGCAACACTTGTAAATAAAAGAAGTAGTTATCATAAAAATAAGCATCCATAGACTATATTTATTTTATTGAAAAAATAATGGTTTGAGAACAAATCCAAGCTATAATAAAATTAATTATTGCCCTGCAAGCCACCATAAAGGAAGATTTTCAGTGACAGGAATTTGTTGTCACCACTCAGCTATGCACATGGCTGCCGATAAGTGACTGCCCTTTGACCTGCATCATGTGGTACCTGAATGGTTCCAGTATTTTTCCCACCCTGAGCTCCAGAGAATGCTGCTTTTCCTCTCGCCGTTGCTAGGTGACCTCCAAATAAATATTTATCATGTAATTTTTTAAAATTGATTTTCTTGGTACATTATATATATACATCATGATAACATTCAACATTGAGTTCTCATACCAGAACATTTTGTCATGCAATTTTAAAGCTGTTAATTACTCTCTCTTCTTTTTGAATTTCACAATCAGTATTTGCATATTAAAATCCTAAAAAGTCCAACAGTGGAGAACAGTTAGTTTTGTTTTTTTATTAATTTTCAAAATTGTTACCACCATATTTTACTTTTTATATGAAACATAGTCAACTTAGAAGTGTTGCCGCAGAGAATTCTATGACACTTTTTGTTCTCTCATAAGATTGTTTTGTTAAAATCAATTTTATTTTATCTTATCTTGTTCCTCATGGCAAGTATTTAGATTCCAATGAAATCTAGAAAAAAACTAAATTGATAGTCATCTGTGATAAGTAGAGTCTGCTGATCATCTTGAGTCTGATTGTCTTGATAATACATGAACAGGATACTACACAAATCACAACACAAATCTCAACACAAATAAAATGTTTTAGAAATTTAATACAGCTTAGTAACTTCAAGTATTTTCAGAAGTGTTCATTCCCCTAAATTATCAGGCTACCTAAAGATATTGTTAATTATTCATTAAAGTAATTCCTAGGGTTGTTTGTTAATAAATGCTGGCAGCATATCATCTCTTAAGAATACAAAAGCTAAACTCATTCAGGGTCTACTGTAGGTTTCTAGATGCATCTCTCCCATAATTCACACTGTTATCATTGGATGCATGAGATGCAGTCCATATGTACAAACTTTCTTTAATGAGCTCCATGTAAAGATACTGTAGGTCATGCCAGAGAATCTGGCTCACTTGTACCTTGGTATGGGATTTTGAAATTTTCCAGGACAGGATCAGAGGTCTTTGTTTTTCTTATCTCCCTTTGAGTAGTAGCATTAGGACAAAGATTGGAGGATTGGACAGTGATGTTATAATCCTAATAACTGCCCCACTGACAGGATCTCTTCCACCTAAAGGAGAGAAAAGAGTGACACAGACAGGGTAACTTGTCCAGAGTAATGTATCTTATGAGCAGCATTCATCTTCCAGTTTCAACTCGATGACAACAGTGAACAGTAAACAGCGTGAGATACTGGAAATGAGGCTACCTGGGTTGATGGCCCAAGTCTAGGAGTTTTTTCATCTTGGGAAAAATGTTATCTTCTTCCAGTTTGTGTTCTCGTCATGAAATAAGTCCTGGGGCTCTTTCATTAACATCATCTCTTTGCTGAGACAACTTGGCTGCCTTAGGGTCTGTCTGCCAGAACGAACTCCCTTGTCCCCCAATCTTTTCTTGTCGTTCCTGAGAACAGAGGACTTTCCTGGAGGGGACCTACTAAGGACTTCTGCTGTTGGTTCCTAAGTGTTGCTTTTGGACTAAGAAATCCCAGTATTCTCAGTATAGGGGTTGCAGGTTTTGTAATACAGCTCCTTTTTTAAAAATGTCATAACTTCTAGTTTTCCTTATTTTAGGAAACATAATTAATGACCAAAATTTTAATCGATACATCGCTGTCTCTACACCTGATGAGATTCCTGGCAACATGTTTCATGCTTTGGGAAATCAGTCTTGGGACTGTGTAATAGGCGGGCTGGGGGACTGTAGTGGAGCAGTGCAGTTAGACTGGAAGGTCATGCCCTCTACAGGACCTTCCTGGGCCAGCATACTGCTCAGTGAGAAGCACAGTCTTGACTGACAGTGGGTTTGCAGCAGAAGGTTTTGGAAAGAGGATCAGCTCTTCCTGTTTCTTCCAGCTTCCTCCAAATATCTCCTTGCCAAAGCCAAACTCTCCTTATGTTCTTTAACTCTGTGCATATTTTGAGTAGCTGCAGTGAATTTGGCAGTGACCATACAGGAAGCCTCCAATCCACTCATACTTTGTAGCTTCCAATATCTAAATTAAGATTTGTACTGGGCATGATTATTCTTCTGACATCCCATTGCTTTCCAACACACATGCCTGAAGAGAACTAGTTTTTCTGCAGCTTTTAGTGAAGGCAACATTTCCTGATATACAATATACACACATATGCTGCCACATTATCAGCAAGCTTCATTTCCCCAAAACCAAGAGCCATGAGATCTGTACCCCAACACAAGAGAGAAGATGGTTTAGCTGCCTCCTGCACCTCCTGCAGGGTCACAGTCTGGCACAGAGGAGTGGCAGAACACTAATCCTCCTCATGTAACTCTCACAAGCTCTACAAGTTATGGTCTGTCCTTCCAAGTTCCCCCACTTCTTTTATATCAGTTTCTAAATAGTACTGTGTTATATGCAGGGAAGCAAACCAAACCTAGCTAGCTTAAGCAAGTGTAAACTTTATTAGAAAGACATGAATATAGTTGATAGAACCCCAAGATACCAATGAGTTTCAGCAATTAGTAACTTATTTAAGAAATTAGTGATAGTTTTAACTTTATGAGCTATAGGTCTGATCACTTCTTTTTTATTTTTGTAGTTGCTGGTGAAAAGGCAGACAGACCCAGCGTGTGTCACGTGGTCCAATAAACTAACTAGCTATGACAGAGACTCCTCGTGTATAGAGACAGCACCAACGTGAATGGAGAGAGAGATATAAGTGATGATGCTTAGAGAAGAGCTATGGAGCAGACAGAGGAACATGCATTCATCGGTGTCAGGAAAGCACAGGACACTTCTGCAGATCAGTGCACTCAGTGGTAGCTTGGCTTCTTGCATTAGATTTAGAATCATGAGAGTGGGCGGACATAAAGATTCACAGATTTTATGGATCACAAAAATAAACAAATCAATAGAAGTTTATCAAGTCAGAAAGAGAAATTAATTTTAAAGACCTCTCTTTTGATGTTCTGTAAATGCCCATTTATCTGAAACAATAAAAGCTTTAAATGTCTGTTTAGAACTTCATTCTCTTCGTAATTCTCATATTGCCTATGAACATGCATTCCAAATTTGTGAGCACGTGGAGTGTAAAACTCATTGTTCTTTCTTTTTAATTCAGTGTATTGGTTCACCTTTGGTACACAGAATGATCATATTCATCAGAGGGAAATGTACCTGTACAGGATACATCTTGACTCTCCTTTTCTCCCATTTCCCTCTCCTACAATGATCTTCATACATCTATGCAGAAAAAGAGTGTGCTAGATATTGATGTATTAGTTTCTCTATGGAAATTTGGGGATTTCTAAATATTGTTATCTGTAGGAAAATCTTTCATACATCTAATGCCCTGGGTATAAAAATACAGCTGTTATTCATTAACAAAAAACACTGACAAAAATTATTCTTCTTATAAGTCAGGAATATATTATAGTATCTCTCACAACCCCTACTTTCCCTCCTACCAACTTACCTTGAGAATAGACATGGAATCTCTCACATGCTATAATGAACACTTAGGAAGCAGATTCATTCTCAGCACCAGGAGATGCTCTGGAGCTATTTAAGGTGAAAACTGTACTTAATTAAACTTGAGCTCAGGAGCCTTGGTAGTGATTGCCTGGAGGGGCTCCTGGTTCTTACCTGGTAGTGTCTGGAGGCTCAGTGTGGACCCACCCTCCATCCAGGACAGGCTTTTTAAGAAGAAAAGGTAATGCATCCATTTTCCATAATGCTATCTTGACTATTTTAATATTGATTCTGTTTAATTTGGAACAATCTCAGATTTGTGGAAAACTTACATGAATGATACAAGAAAACTATTTTCTTTGTGTAATTGAATAGCGAGTTACCAAAGTGTCCCCTTACCACTAAATGCTTCAGTGTGTGTAAGTCCTGCCAATAAGAACACCTAACCTGTGTGTCCATAAACAGTACCATTAGGGAGTTCACTCTGATACCTCATGACGTCTGCTCTCTAGACTCCACTGTAGTTTTGCAATTGTCCCAGTAATATCCTTCATAGAAAAAGGAAGTGGTCTACATTATGTGTCACCTTAAATTGTCATATTTCTTCAGACTCCATCAGTCTTCAACTGTTCTCCAGTCATCCCTTGACTCTTATGACTGGAGCATAATAAATATCTATGACACAAAGCTTCTAAAGCCCTTGGAATTTCTGGAGTGATACAGGGGAGAGGAGGACTTTGTTGTAGTGTTGTTCATAACAAGCATCTTTTAACCACACCTATGAGTTCAGGCTAATGATGTGACTCTTAGGGTGCAGGATACAGGCACCTCATTAGAGATTGGGAAAGTTCAGCCCCTTTCCCCAGCCTGCAGTAAGGGAAGAAGGCCTGGAGACTGAACTCAGTGATCCATGGCCAATGATGTAATTGACCATGCCTATCTCATGGAATAATTCCACAAAACTCTAAGCAATGAGGATCGGAGGCTCTCAGATTGGTAAACAAGAATACATCCACATGTCAGGAGGTGGCACACTTCATACTCCATGAGGACAGGAGCGCCTTCTGGACCTCACCCTATGTATCTGGCTATTGTATCATTTAAAATA
This sequence comes from Petromus typicus, assembly GCA_004026965.1. NCBI lineage: Eukaryota > Metazoa > Chordata > Mammalia > Rodentia > Petromuridae > Petromus > Petromus typicus. The sequence continues at coordinate 20,424 of PVIR01013854.1, forward strand.
TTATTTTTAATAAATAGTAACAGTATATGAACTATTTCCCAGCTCTTTGAGATGTTCCAGAAAATTATCACATGGAAGGAAGGGATGGTAGTCGAGTTAAGGAGAATTTATGGGTACCTAGGATCCCTCTATGTGTGCCTTGCATCTGAGACAGAGAATAGACATTCTTGCAGGACTGAGCCTTTAATAGGTGGGGTGTGTGGTCACTCCAAGCAACATCAGAACTGAGGTAAAACACAGGATACTAGTTGGTACTCACTGATTATGGGAGAATTATAATGCATGGAAAGTTTCTGTACATTCGGCATCAAAAGGCTGTGAAGATAACAAAAATAGGTTTTCTCTTTTAATGACCTTATACCTTTAATCCTGTAGAGGTTGTGGTTGAAATGTAACCCCTCAACAGTATGTAAGGAGTGTATGTTTGTATCTCGGGATCAGCCAGACACCAAAATGTTAAAGGTAATGGGACTTGTTGCCAGATGTTCCTTCAGGATAGAGTCATAGATATGATTCTGTGCTCTTGTGGCATTTATTGGGTGGTGCATAGCTTTGTTTCATCATTGGCTATGTTCGCTTGAATCATTTGACTACCGTGGTAGACAAAGCTTCTTTACTGTCAAGTTATTCTATTTACATTTATAATTCATAAGTATATAGGGTACTAAGAAAAGGTAGTTGAAATCATATCAATATCTCAAAAAATTTCAATTAACTTATTCATACCCATAAACTCATTTACTTTTTTGAGATATCTTTGGGTACATAAGTCATTAACATTCTGTGCAGGGGCTGTCTGCTTCTTAATCAGTGATGCCTCTGATTTCTGTTCAAGCCAAAGTCATATAAATGTCTCTGTCAGGGCTTTTTGGGACTGTAGGGTGAGCTGGAAGTCCTGAGAAGTTCATATCACCATGGGCAGTTCTCAGAGGACGAAGGATAAGAGCACGTACATAAACCTCATCTCCTCTGATTGGATGACTGGAGCCTAGTCTACACATCCCAAAGTTCCTCAGAGAGACAGAATACCAGATACCAACATCGGCACCTTGTTGAATAACATTCCCCCTTATGATCAGCTCTCTTCCTCTTCCTGGCGAAATGACTCACCCTTCTCTGGGCTCAATTCTTGGTAAGTATTTACACCCGAAACCTTTACTCAAGGTATGCTTCATCCCACTCTAGGAAAACCTTAGTGAGATTTTTCTCTGGTAGCCCAGAATTCATGATCTGACAATTTGGTTACTACTCAACTCTTCCTTCAAGTCTTTGTTTTTCTCTACTTAAATGAAAGAATGCCTCCCCCACGAATCCAACCTCTTACCCAAGTGTAGAGCCAGAACCAGTGGTCAGGGCAAGCCAATTATACTAAAATAGTGCTCAGTCTCTTACAGCATTAAGAAATCAGGCCACTCTTGTGTAGTAAAACACTGTGAAACAAGGTGTGCATGAGCCACGTGTGTCAAGGATCTCATGGTAGTTGAGAACATGCAACTGCTTCCTCTTTCTTTTGTGGTTCTATGGTGAGCTACCATCAGTTCCTGGGTCTGACCAAAGCATCTGTTTCCCATCCTCCACAAGGCGGTCCTACCGGGAATTACCATTTTTACTTCATACAAGTAAATGCATACAGTGCATGACATTTTTTGAAGAGAAGGCTGAAAATAATAATAACATACTTGGACTAGCTATTTTTAAACCTCTCTTTAAAACCACTCAGTACAAACAACTTCTAGACCTCTTGACCGACCCTGTCTGGGAAAAACAGACTTAGAAAGAAGGAAGACAGTATAGACAGTCCCACATACAAGAAAGAAAATACGGCGTCTCTGCCTCATACATTGCGGGATATGGCAGGATGTTGACTCACTTTGCAACTATAGTCCTTCCTGAGCTTAGGCAAAAAACTAAATAGCCTTTCATGCACTGAGTACAGCACAAACCAGTCTCCCTGATCTGACATTGCTGCAGGACTAGATGATGCCAATATTAATATCTGGATTGGACACTGTGTAATTACTTTTCCAAAAGAGCAAGCCAAAAAATTTCTCAAATATAGAAAACTCTGTACACAGAGTCCTCTCCTGTAAAAGGAACAAGGGTATAAGCAAGAAATATTGATGACATTTAAAAAATAAAAACAGTTCCACCCTAAAAAACCAATATATTGGCAAATAGCACAACTTGCTAAATCTTGATGGCACACAAGGTAGCTCCAAGCTTTCCAACGGTGTCTTCCAAGAGGACGTTTTAACTCTCACGAAAGCTTCCCTACTCATAGGTAAGCATTCCAAACATCTCTGTGCTTACTGCTACTTCTCTCAGCATTCTCTGAGCAGAAATTCACTTCACCTAACACACATTTTACAACTAATCAATAGTAGGGAATTTGGTTCAGGTAAGGACATTTTTTACTTCAATCAGGATAAACCACAAAAACCATAAATTTGCCAAGTCCTTCTAAAATATGGTGAGAATTCCCGCAGAACTTAAACTCTTGATCAGAGATCAGTGGCCGGGTCCTCTTTAATGACTCAGCCCTGCACGTGGTACATTGGAGATCTTGCATCAAGTGAAAACCAGAGTTACAATTAGAGGATCCCTCCCACTCGAACTAGAGTGTCTTCTCCAAAGTGGTTTACTGGAACGAAACACCAAATCTTGACTGCCTTTGGGTCCTGGCTCTTGGCCTGGGGAAGAAGTACGTACATAGTTCTGGTGAGGGAATCCTCAAAGGGAACAGAGCTGGGTCTTTTCTGTTTGTTTTCGTGGCCTCAGCGTAGCCTGGATGCTTCTGCTGCCATTCCTCCTGCCAGGAGTCCAGACTGAGTTGTTGGTTTTCCTGTTCTTCCTGGCCCTGTCCAAACCATGAGCTCTATTGGGAGGCCATCTCCAACCAGCAGCTCTTCATGACATTAAGAACAACTATGGAGAGTGATTAAAACACACTTAGAACAGAATAAAGCATATTTGTAGACAAAGACTTTTCAGATAGTAAGATTTGAGAAAAAAAATCTCCCTAAACATGATGAGGTGGAAATTGTGGAGATGGAAGGTTACCTGAGGAAATGGAAGGCTGGGGAAAGGTGGGTAAAAATGATCAAGATACACCATGTATGTGAATCAGTTTCACAAAATCAAAGCAATTAGATATTATAAATATATACTACTAATAAAAATAAAATTCCTAACAAAATGTAAAGAATATTAAAGTCAGATTTATTGTTCTATCTAGAACTCCTTACATAATATTTTAAAGATGAAACTAACACCTGTACATTTTAGATCAGTGGACTGATTCAGAGACATAGGTCTATTTTCCTTAATGACCTTGAGATCTCATATTCTGTACTATGGAATTTTTAAAATTTTCATGTCAGTAAAAGTTGACAAATAACAAAATGTATAACAGAGTATCATGCATGATTTGTTTTCTAACTATCATTTGGCTGTATATGAAATGCTCTTTGTTGGCCACATTTGTGCTGAGGTCTGATGAAATAGTAAATAAATAGAGAAGCATGATTTTAAACTTCAGCAGGCCTGCTAATAATTAGGTGAAGGGATGTCAAACACAGTTGAGGTCATATCATTTCAAAAACTTCCAGTCATCCCTGTTCCCCAGTGATAGCCTTAGATAGCACTTCTGAGACCCAGTGCAACTGTTCTCCTTGAGGTTCTCTGAAGTCAAACCACAGCTGCTTGTTATGTCTTAACAGAGTATCCCCCAACCTCTACGCTGCTTTCAGGCAGTGCCAAGCAGAATGCTCTTTTATTACCTCCTACCAAAATTTGGAATCCAGTTCAGGGCAGTCATTATCTCTTCTCATTTCTCTTTAGATAGAAGGATTATTTTCCTTTACCTCAGTTTCCCTTATTTTCCATAGTTCTGTCTTTATTCAACATAGTACTGTAAATGTTTTCACATAAATCCTATTTTCCCTACTGAAATTAAAATTGAAATTCTAATGATTTATTCATCTGCATATATTGCTTAACTCCACATCTGATTTTAATATGTACTTAATATTAGTGTGAACTTAACATTTTAAATATCTACTTAATATGTGCTTGAAGATGTAATAGTCAAATGAAGGAGCACATGAAATAGGGAATAATTGACAATAATCATAACAATATTTGTGTGGCACTGAATGCAGAATAACAGAATGATAGTAATTTAGAAAAGGTTGTGAAACAGCTTCAAGGTGGGTCATAAAAGTTCACATAGTCTAAATGGAGAGTTCAGACTTCTAAGGATGATTAAATGGAAACCAGTGAGGCTAAGAACAGATAGAACTAGGAGTATGGTTGACAGATTAGAAAAAGAGAAGAAAGAAATTAAAACAACCTGTGAACTGAAGATTTGGGGAACCACTGAATGTAAAGCCAATCAGAAACTTACAGGTTGCAAGTTGAGATTTGATTAGCTAAAAAAAAAAAAAAAAAACAAAAACCCAGAAACCAAACTCTATGTCCAGAATATGTAAATCTCTGTAGAGAAGAAATATGTGCAGAAGCAACAGAATGTGGTTTTATTTTTAGTTGACAGACTAATTTGATTTTAATTTCACTATTTTTCTGTGTGCAAGCAGATTATTTAATTTTGTCACACAATTCCCCCTATTTGGGTTATTGGGGTAGTTCCATAAGAGAATCTGTAGAGAGTTCTTAGAACACAAAAAGGACTAACTCAGTAACTAATGATCATTGTCGTCGTTTTTCATGCTTGCAGTTTAACATGTTAGACACACACCTCTCCACTATTAATGGCCAGAAGGTCCAAGACTCATTCAGCTTCATTCTTGAATGCCACAGAACTCTTTCTTGAAATATAATGGAAATCCTGGTTGAAATGGTAGTGATGACAATGAGACCTTACAGCAACTAACGTTAAGTGACAGCTAACTATGTGGTAGGAAATGTGCAAAGCACTGGATAAGAATTATTGCCTTTAATCTTAACAGAATTGCACATTGTAAATGAAATAACTGGATCTGATCTTTGGATGTTTCAACAGAGTCCCCTTAAAACAAAGCCTGTGATGGATTCATTCACTAGAAGTAGAGTGGAATCCAAGCTGGGAGCCAGAAGCAGAAAATAGACACTCAGGTGTGGAAGTTTCCCTGTGAGTGGAATTACAATACAAGTCAAACAGCCCACTAGACCAGAGTCTTCAATCTTGCAAGCACAAGTTTATAACTAAATGTCCTAAAATGGCTTCATATAACCAGAGGGAGGGATTTCAGAAGGTGATTCAATTGTGGTGGGGGGTGTAATATAGCTGTTTTCTCTTGAGAGGTGGGGACTGATCAGAAGAGGTGGGACACCTGGAACACAACCAAAAAAGGTCTAGCTCCCTCCCTGACTCCTCCTTTCTTGTTCTGCTTGCTGGTCACCATGATGTGAGTAGCTTTTTTTTTTTTTTTTGCAGTGCCCTTCAGCTATGCTATCCTGCTTGGAACAAGACTACTGTGGACTAAAAATGTGGGCCAAGATCAGCCCCTCCTCCTTCAATGTGTTTGGTCAGATACTGAATCCCAGCAAGGAAGAAAGTGATGAAGACACCAGGGAACCAGGGAATTGGCAGTCACTCTCAGAGTCAAGCACGTAGGGTGTGTGACTCTTGGTGAGACTGTCAGCAGTAGGAGAGTATGGGGGACAAACTAGAGCCTCCCTGGAAAGGAGATTAGCAAGAGCTCATCAGGTTATGTGCCCTCCATTTCATGAACTAGAATAGAAGAAAGATCCCTCCTGCAAAACTTCTGAACAAGAGAGAGGCCATCTGAAGCTTTGTATTTGAGACCTAATCAAGATGTAGTAGGTGGAAAATACTGTTATCAGTTATGCTGTCTGTCCAGTGAAAGAAGTGAACAACTGAGTCTTAGGTTTAGTAGAAGAATCATGACAACTTGGAAGAAAAAGAAGAGAGTGTATTATAAAAAGAGACTTGTAAAATGTCTGTACACAACTTTCAAGCAACACAAGGAAGGAGAAAAGGAAATTTGGCCCATCAGTTCACAGCATTTAAGCTTGATTGTGTCATCTTAATTGACTTGGGAGCTCTGTAAAGGATGAGGAGCCAGGTAGAGAATGCTTCCAGGGGTGTCTGTGTGGATAGTGAAGCATAAACTTGGGTACTACATATGGTCCCTGGCCCCTTTGTTTCTCTGCTCTGCTTTCTGGCTGCCATAAACTAAACATTCTTGCTGCATTACAGCTTTCTACCAGGTGGCTTCTGCCTTGGAACCATCTGACCATGGACTAAACCCAGCTGAAACTGTAAGCCTAATGAAGATTTCTTCCTTCGAGTTGTGCAATCAGGCATTGTGTCCGAGCAACAGGAAAGCTAATACTTGATCTCACTGAGACTGAATAGAATATATATGCCTGTGGCATATCTGTACCTCCTCCTACAAACTGTCCAAGTCTCCCCAAAGTAAAGTGAGAGAGTGAGTAAACCCTTGTTTACAATGTGCTTACCTATGAAATCCATGAGATTCTCAGAAAAATTCAATAATTATATCAGGAGAAATTGTATTGAAAAGTAAAAAGATTGAGTGAAAAGAAGATCTATGCATGTTACATGTCTTATTTCTGTAACAAAATTAAGTGTTACTTTTGTTTTGAAATACATCAAGAAAATAATTGTCTAAGAAAGAATGTATTTTTCTTAACATTCTCTTTTTGAGAGATATATTTAAATTTCTATACAAATTATGTTTATTTGCTTGTGTTAGAAAGCATACAATGACAGCAAAAAAAGGAAATATCTTTAAAGTTTTTCAATATATGTCATAGAAAAATCACTCTTTTTTAAAGAAAAGAACAAGGAGGTGGATATTTGAACATTTTTCCCCTTAAAACCACATTCCTGTGGCATTACTCAAATTAAACCCTTTGGTCATATTGAAAGTGGAAACAGAAAATAACTATATTAAAACCAAACAAAAATGAATCTGGACCTTTTATTTTATTTTTCTCTGTCTGTAACTTCCTGACCTGTTCTATTTGTAAAAATATACAAATATAACTCTCCACAAAAAGCACCAGTTGACACTTCTCCCAATTCTGGTTCTTAATGTGAGGTTCATTTTAAGGAACTCAGACCAAGGAACAAGATGGAGAAATGCTTATGTGCAAGCCTTTCTTCCCTTTCTGTGGAAACTTCTCAATTTATGTTCTACTGTCAGAGGGACAAGGAGGCCATCGATGAAAAATCATAGCCATGTCAGAAATGAATGAAATATATAGCAAGGCAAGTATCACATGCTTTTGCTCATCTGTGGAATCAGTGGGACACAGGATGACCTGAAAACAGAAGACAGACTATCATAGAAGAGGGATAGGAGGGTGAAGGACAGTGGACTGCACCAGGGATGTAACACACACATTTGGAAATGCCACAAGGGAGCCATCACTCTTTATAATCAATATGCAATGATTTAAAAAAAAAAAGGAAAGGGATCAAGGGATGGGTGGGGCAGTAAGGGTACAGAAGGAAAAGGGATCAAATAAAAGAGTTAAGGACCGGGGAGTTAGCTCAATGGTTCTGGTGCCTGTCTTGCAAGCGCAAGGACCTGGGTTTGATCCCCAGTTAATTACATACCATACTGGGCTTGGAGACTCACCCCAGCAGCAATCAGTACCACATACCACAGTGCCGGGCGTGGTATCTCACGCCTGTAATCCCAGCACTCGGGAGGCAGAGGCAGGAGGATTGCTGTGAGTTCAAGGCTAAGCTCAGGGCCAGCCTGAACTACAAAAGTGAGACCCTGTCTCAAAAAAAAAAAAAAATCATGATACTATAATGGCAGGTTCATGTCACTTACCTTTGTTAAAAATCAAAGGAAGCACAATATGAATAGTGAACACTAATATGAAAGAGTGGACAATGATGCATTAATGTTGCTTCAGTGACCCTGAAAAATATGTCACTCTGGTGCTATGATGTTGGGGGGGTTGTATGCGGGAGGAAAAGGATATGTAGAAACTCTAGCTTTACCTCTAGTTTTGCTGTGGATCAAAAACTATTCAAAAGAATAAGCTATGTTAATTTAAAAATACATGATGATGCTTTGTTTTGTCATTTGACTAATAATAAACTATACTGATCTCCTTCCTTTTCAAATTTAAGCAAATCAACTTACTTTCTGCTTAAAATAATCAAATGCAGCTTCCTCATCCTTGGGAAGGAAGAATAATAAAGGTTTGTTAGAACATTTACATCCATGAGGCTTTTTAAAAGTCATGAGCTTGTCCATATTGTCGACTTTTCCAATCCAAACAAATAAAATATTTTCATTGGAAGAACACCTTTAGCTGTATAAGTGGTTTGTTTGGAAAAGAATAATCAAGCTAGAATGCTTTTAAGAGTTTGACCCTGGGCCCAGGGATTTAGCTAAGTGGTTCCGGCACCTGTTTTGCAAGCACAAGGACCCGGGTTCGATCCTGGTAACCACATAACAATACTAGGCGTGGAGACTCACATCCAGCAGCAACCAGTACCACATACCACAGTGCCAGGCGTGGTGGCTCATGCCTGTAATCCCAGCACTCAGGAGGCAGACACTGGAGGATTGTTGTGATGTGAGTTTGAGGCTTAGCTCAGGACCAGCCTGAACCACAAAGTGAGACCCTGTCTCAAAAAAAACCTTAAAAAAAAAAAGAGTTTGACCCTGGTGTGGCTGATGTGGTCCAATTCTTGGCATTATCATTCATCAGGTATGGCCTCTTGCCAAGACTTTGTTATTTTTTAAATGTCATTTTCCGCATCTCTGAAATGCAGCCAACAAGAACTATGTCTCACTGATTTATTTGCAAGATTAAATGAAGAAATGTATGCAAAGCATTTAGTGTACAGCCTGGCCCAAGAAACTGCTCGATCAAAATACTCTCTTTTCATTTGTAGGACATTCTTCAGTCTACAAGTTTTACAGCATTTTGGAGGATAAGCAATCATTTGCTAAGCAAGCAATCAAGTGAGTTTTCAAAATGAAAATTTCTAGCTCTGGGCATAATGGAAGGAATAGTCATTAGAATTATTCCACTATTTTCAACTGGAAAACTGGAAAAAATATATAAATCAATTCTTTCTGAGCTTTGATCCACACATTATTCAGAACTATGATCCTTGTGAAACAGCACACATAGGTAAATGCTATATTTGCCCTAGTTTACCACCTGAAAGCAGCTTCCAAATTGTGGCCAAGAAGCCTAATTAGAGAGCAGAGGTCCTGCTGACCACAGGAAATAGAGATTGAAGTCTGAGATTCCTGCAGGAGGTGAAATTTATGGTTCAGGTTATAAGAAATAAGTAGACAAGGTGCCTGGGTTTTTCTGGAGCAAGTCTGAAAATCTGTGCCTGGTGTGGAAAGCTCAGCGATGCCTCTTCAAGAGCCACTTCCTTAGAAAGATGACAACAGTGGAATTATTAGAGAACATACAGTGTTTGGAGACCCCTGGGTAAAAGCATCTCAGAAGAGACCGCGGAGGAGTCATCACTGGGAGGGAGAAATACACCTGTCCAGGTAGAAGGAATGTTCTAGGCCTGCTCTACCAAAGCGAGAAACCAAGTCTCATAAGCTACCAGGAAATGAATTCTCTGTCACAGTGAAGCCCAACATCCTTTATGAGAAGACACATAAGTCCAGAATGTCAACAACTGTCTGATATAAAAATGGAAAATTACTATGGATGTACAGATATTATATATATATATATATATATTCATATGAAAAACACTCATGGTAGAATCAGTATATATGCCCAAAGAAGTTGCTATAACTCCCTGAAACACATGAGCATTTTAAATACAATGTAAAATCTATTAAGCTATTTCAAATCTAAGTTTGTCAAAACTTTATTTTTTTAGTAATTACTTATATGAAAATGCTCTCCTGAGATTTTTCCCTTTCAAGAGGTTAAACTAAAATTTTAGTTAGGACATTTAGTTCAGAGTTTTAACTTGATCTGATCTTTTAAAACATTTCTTAGGGCATTAGAACACATATTTCTTTCATCTCCCCTTCCTTCAAGATTAGATTCATCATCAGTACTGCAGAATTTTTAAGAAAGTTTTCAACAGATTGATGAAAATATAGGTCTATTAATTTAAGAATGTGTCTAACATATATGTAAGAAATGTACAGCACAAGGAGCTGGTGATTTAGCTCAACTGGTACCAAGCCTACTCTAGAAGCACAAGGGTCCAAGTTTGATCTTCAGTACCACACACACATACCCACACACACACACACACACACACACACCATCACACATGTAATAGAAGGTTTAGCCTTTTGGGTGGGGGGGTACCAAGGATCAAACTTGGAACCTTGTAATTGCCAAGCAGGCAAGCTCCATCCTTGTCCTTGGAAGTTTTGTCTTAGTAAAATATTTCAAATACCCATCTTCTTGATTTTCTTTTATCTGGAAATGAAAGAAATGTAAAGAAATGTATAAGTCATCCTTGCTCAGTCTAGTTACCACCTGGTGTTAAAAGTAAGAGGTAGGATATCAAGAAATCCAATGGTGAGGGAGAGAGGGCGGCTCATCTTCCTTTCTTCCCTGCCTTGAAGTTCTGGCAGCATCCTGTCCAGCAACCTGTCTTTCAGAACTCAGCCTCTCACCAACCTTGGTAATTTTTCCCTCTTCTTGACTCTTCAGCTCCTGATTGTTACAGATACCTAATGTCTCACCATCGTTTGTTGTTTTCTTATGTAATATATCTGTCTCAGTAAAGGTCCTGTTATTAAGTTTTCTTCAGTTATAGCTTTAAAAAAGTACTACTGGTTTCTTTCTTGCCTGTCACCTCTGACTGACACAGAGATTAATATTCAGCTTCACTCCAGAAAACTGATTCTTTTGGTGGATTCTGGATGGGTCATAATCAGCCCCATAAACTTCCTCAACAAAAGGATGTGTGTCCTAGACCAACATACTATCCCCAAACATCATGCCAGCTCTCACCACCAGGAACTGCATGGGATGCAGTGTAAGGGGAGAGCAAGGTTCGAGCAATCCAGGGACTAACCATTTATCCTTCCTGCTTTAGTGGTAAACACTAATCAATAACGTTGATGTCATTACTTCTCGCCTTGGAGAGCTTTCTTATAAAGCAGATGAAGTTACAGCCTGACTTTCTCAAATGAAGGTTAGGGAAAGAAACAAAGGGCCTCTGATTTGGTTCAAAAGGAAAATCCTTGCATGAGAGTTAAGCTGGACTATTACCTTGATTGGCTTGACAGCTGCACAGGGAATTAGTAAACCAGTGTCTCTGGATGGGTCACAGATCTTGAGTGGTTGGGTCTGTGGCCCCTTTCTCCCCGATGCTGTTGTTCTGCTTTGCTTACTGGCTGCCATGAGTTGAGCAGCTTTCTCCTAAGCTCTTGCACCATGATGTTCCTGCCTTCAAGCCAGCCAGCCAGAGGCTGAAGCCCTGAAACCATGAACAAAATCAACCTCTCCTCCTTTAAGTTGCACATACTTATGAGGCATTTTGCACCAGTGATTGGAAAGCTGACTAATCTAATGTGGCTAAAAAGAGACAGGGCTAAGAATCAGATGTGACTGCATGACTGCAAATTTTAAAAAACAATTAAATAAGCAATCTAATCAAATATACTAAGCTAAGGTCCGTATTTAAGAAAGAGTGGAACTCTGAAACTTACTATGAGAACATTTTGCCAGAAACATGCCCTACTAAGAACACTAAAATTCAAATACCTATGAATCTTCCTTGACCACTGAAGCATCCTTTCACCTTTTCTTAAGGAACTAATTTCTCCTGCATAAAATAACACCGAGCAGCTCACCATAGACTTTTCCTTCAAGAAAAGGAGCTAGTTCTTCCCAAATCCACTCTATATCCCTGTTACCTTTGAATCTGTAATAGGTCCCAGCAGAGTGCAGAGAGAGAAAGTCTGATCCCAGAGGGAGACTGAACATTAAAGCAATTTATGGTCATATCATTTTATGATTCTAGGTACCTTGTGTGGAAATGGATTCCAAGAATGTTGAAAAGGAGAATGAAATAAAGAATTGCCATTTGAACCTGCCATTCTTCTACTAGGTATATATACAAAAGAATTACAAGATTTGTATCACATGTGCACCCACGTGTATAGCAGCTTCGTTTGTGATTGCTAACTCTTGAAAACAACCAAAATATCCAACAGCTGGAGACTGGATAAAAAAGATGTGGTTCTTTTACAGAATGGAGTATTACTCTGCCCCCAAAAATGATAAGATTGAGTCATTCATACACAAATGGATGTACCTTCAGGAAATCCTCACAAGTGAAATAAATAGGTCAGAGATGTGTAAATACCATCTTTTTTTCTGGTATGAGAAAATGAAGATGTAAATGAGTTCTCAAATGTATGGTAGATACTGTGAAATAGAAAATATTCAAAGGGAAATGGGATGTAGGGGTAAATAATAAGGGGGAAAATAATGAGATTATAACAAAAAAAGGAAACAAAATTTATATATATAAGATGGTGGGAGTGATAGGGTGGGAAAAGGAATGGGAAAAAATGAGAATTAAGTTTGTCATATACTGGTACAAATTCTCATTGAGTGTAATCATGATATGTATGTGTAATGTACCAATAAAGATTTCAATAAAGGAAAAAAAGTTGAATTCAACAATATCCATCAGTATGGGTGCTCAATCCTGGAACTGAGGATGTAATACATCACCTCACGCACATAGCAATGGTGCCATTAATTCTCTGGGTTGTTGAATGGAGTCTTGACTCAGCAGTTGTCTATCATCACTAGAGCTAAGGTGCTAGAACTTACTGTGGAGAGTGAACCAAATGTACTGACTCTGATAAGTCAGTCTCTACTGAAACACTTCAGAAGGCTGGATGGACTCCTCTTTGTCAACACAGTAATGGGAGGCAGCACCGGCATCCTGGAGCAAAAAGCTCTGGAACACCATTAGGAGCACTAGAGACTGAATTCCTGAGCGTGGTGTATCAATGAAATATGTGACTTGACCTTTTTTTGTTACACAAATCATAAAATTATACAGCAATTTTATTTTACATGGCCTTATATTATAAAGCATGTATTACATAGCATTTTATATGATTTCTTAGAAAAACTGCGTGCAGCCAGATGTAAGCAAGCCCATAAAGAACAAATAAATTGTACAAGTAGGTGGCTCAAAGGTAATCTTTTCTACATGCATTTAAGTGGAATTCCTTTGAGAGCAGAAGTTCTCTACTACCTGCTCGGGCCCCAACTGACTCACAACCAAGAACATAGAAGAGATTCTGGGTGGTCACCCACATTGGTGCCTGGACACACCCACATGCCCATACACACAAACACACACACACACACACACACACACACACTATTTTCATCACCCAAGATTATGTTCCACCCAAGGCACCTGAATGAGTCAAGAGAAATAGTCTGCTTTTAAAGAGAGTAAATGTGGTACTCTCCAGAGTTCTATGATCTTAGATTTAATACTACAATTCAGATCATGAAGATAAATTCCTTTTCCCCTTTGAACTGCAATTTTCTCATCTGCAATGAAGCAAACCATATCTCATTGAGTTTTTATTGTGATTAAATTTAAACATTGTAAGACATATAAAACCTTTTCTACAACCTGCACTACACTTTTTCATTGATCGGTGAAGTACAGTATAGGATCTTTATCCAGGAATCTAAACAATGGGAGCATCCACACTAAGGGATTTTTTTTTTAATAATTATTTTTTTAAAATCACATCAGCCTAATAACTGGAAAACAAGTTGCTACAGTGCATCCCATGTGGAAAGGAAGAGTTTCCACCAGTGTGGAAGGGCTGTGCAGTGCTGCAGCCCATGCTGTCCTCATCAAAGAGCAGTGGGGTCACCATTAAGACACTCACAATGTCCTGCCACCTGGCTGGTCCAACCTGACTTGGGAGAGCTTGTCGACGACATGACTCTTCTTTATACTTTTTATGAGGTTTTCATTCTTGTGTAGGTAAAACATGAGTGGGGATGATCATTGAGAAGAGACTGAGTTCTTGATATCATAAATAAATCATCTTCTACCTCATTAATTTTGCAATTCCTAGCTCCTGAGCTAGGCCTAGGATTATTTTTTCTCTAAAAAAGAAGCATGAACATTCAATGAGATAATTGCACTTTTATTTCATTTGGATTAGCTCTCTCTTGCTACTTGTCTTGGTTTATTTTTCTCATTGCTGAGACAAAACACCCAACACCAAAAGCTAACAGAGGGAAGATTTATTTGTTTCACAGTTTGTAGAATTTTCAGTCCACAATCAGTTGGCTCTAAGGCAAGGTGGACAGCAGACAGGCTTTGTAGAGGAGAAATAGTTCATGAAAGACAAAAGGTAGCAAAGCAGGCAAGGGGAAACCACTGCCCTTATATCTTCGTCGGGCTGCTTAAGCCAGGATGTATTCACACCATCAATCCCAGCACTCTCGATCCTCATGTTGCACCTCGAATCAATGCCAGCACCACAAACTTGGGATCCAGCCACCTCTGAAAAAGCCCCACCTATGTCTACATGAGGCATTTGGGCGACATCTGAACACAAGTTATAACATTCCACCCCAATACGCACCTTGAGCTAGGTAGAGGATTATTTTTCCTCTAAAAAGAGTCAAGAACAACCAATGAGATAGTTATACTTTTATTTAATTTGTGTTAGCTCCATCTTGCTACTATAAAAGGGTTTGAGGCAGTTTATAAAAACACACAAATGAGGAGAAACCAAATAGATGAGCAAATCTAAGCAGAGGGGAAGTAAGGGTAGGAAAATAAAATACAGCCAAGGGAGCAGTTTAGTACAAAAAAATCCAAGTCATAAATTATTATGAATTCATTCAAGTCAGGCTGTAATTATATGTTTAAAGCTCATTGGATGTGAAAAGGAGAAGTGTTGGATATAGGATTCACAGAGATATGACTTTAAAATAAATATTTCTCTTGAGAGACACAGAATTTCATGGTAATGAAAAGAGAAAAATTTCTCTACTGATCAAAATAAGGGAGCTACAAGAGATTTTGAAATTCCTTACACTACAGCAATAGTGACTTTTGTGTCATATAGCTGCTCCCAGAAGGGTCCCTATATAAATTCAGCAAAATTATTCTTTGAACGTTAAATGATGTAGTCAAAGTTCATAGGAAATATGTGGCCTTATTTGTAGGATAATAAAATCAAAACACCTTAAAAATGCAGAAAACACATACAGACTATTAAGAATTAGCAGAATTTAAGTCTCTTTTCTCATATTTTAATAATTTAGTGGGTAGACACTTGATGTTCCTAAAAATATATCATATATTTTGATCACAAATTAAATGGCTCAGTGCAAGTTAAATGCTGTTCATGAAACTGTAGAGACTCAGTCATGACTCAGGCTGAACAACTAATATCAAAGAGACTGATGGTTCACATCCAAGATCCAGGGTCCAATGCAAGGATTGTTTTTATATTTTAGTACATGTTTGCAATATAACATTTAATTTACTGCAAGAAGTAAGTACATTTACTTAAAATATCTTATCTCCTTTCTTCCTTCCATTCTTCATCCCTTAATCTTTAGATCCCTTTCTATTTGCAAAAGATCTACCTTCCTATTTCCTGTTGTATATCTTTACTTTACAAATTACCTACGCTTTGGGTTTATAATATAAGAGAAGACATGTGATACTTAAGCTTGTGTGTCTTACTTAACTTAGCTATATGGTGTCAATTTGAATCCACTCATTCACAAATGAGTGAAATTTATCCTTCTTCATGGCTAAGTAAATGTTACTCCATGGCATATATATATATACATCACATTTTCCTTTTTTGTTTGTTTGTTTGTTTTTGAGACAGGGTCTCACTTTGTAGTTCAGGCTGGCCCTTAGCTCAGCCTCAAACTCACATCACAGCAATCCTCCTGCCTCTGCCTCCCGAGTGCTGGGATGACAGGTGTGAGCTACCATGCCCGGCACTGTGGTATGTGGTTCTGATTGCTGCTGGGTGTGAGTCTCCACGCTCAGTATGGTATGGGGTTACTGAGGATCGAACCTGGGCCCTCGCGCTTGCAAGACAGGCGCTGGAACCACTGAGCTAACTCCCCGGCCCTACACCACATTTTCTTTATCCATTCATCAGTTCATGAATATGGATGTCGCTTCCAAGATTTATCTATTGTGAACTGTGCTGCTATAAACATAGGTGTGCATGCATCATTGTGGTATGATGTCTTTAACTCTTTTGGGAAGATGTCAAGAGGAGGAATAGCTGGGGGGGTGGAATTTGTAGTCAGTTTTTTGAGGAATGCTCATACTGTTTTCCACAGTAGTTCCCCTGATTTACATTCTCAATAATGTAAAAGGGTCACCTTTTTTTCACAGCCTTTCCAGTATTTGTTATTATTTAATTTGATATATAATCATTCTTTCAAGAATAAAATAGAATCTCAGTGTTAATTTAATTTGCATTTTTCTACTGGCTAGACATATGGAGCATTTTTTTCATGTACTGGCCATTTTTACTTCTGAAAAGTATCTAGTAATGTCTATTGCTTATTTTTTAATTTTGTTATTGTCTTTTATTTTAGGAGGTCTGATTTACTTAGTTCTTTATATACTTTAGATATTAGTCCTCTGTCGGAAAAGTAGTAAGCAAACTTTTTCCTCTTTGTAATTGTCATTTCACCTATTGGTTGTTTACTTTGCTCTGCAGAAGCATTTGAATGTTTTTTTTTTTTTTTTTTTTTTTTTTAGGCAGGGTCTTGCTTTGTAGCTCAGACTGGAACTGAGTTCACTATGTACCCAGCTACCCTAAAACTTGTGTCAGTCCTCCTGCCTCTGCTCCCTGAGTGCTGGGATTATACGTGGGAGCCACCACGCCCAACACTGTGATATGTGGTACCGGGGATCAAACTGGGTACCTTGTGCATGCCGGCAAACACTGGAAACACTGAGCTAACTCCCCTGCCCAGAAGCTTTTGAATTTGATATGATCCTATTTGTTGGATGTTGGTACTATTTCATTTATAATTGAGATTCTCTTTAGAAAGTACTTTCCCAGTGCCTATGTCTTCAAGAATTTTACCTGTTTTATCTTCCTGCTGATTAACTGCTTCTATTCTAAAGCTTTGATCCACTTTTAGTACAAAGCAAAAGACATGGATTTAGATCCAATCTTCTTCGTATGTGTTACCAGTTTTCCTAACACCATTTATTAAATATGCTATCTTTCCTCCAGTGTATGTCTTGGTCTCTTTGTCATAAATGAGATGACTTCTTGTGCTTCTCTTTTCTTTCTCTACATCTTCAGTTCTACTTCACTGACCTGTATGCCTATATATATAGTTATTGTGTATGTATACACCTTATATACACCATCTTAGAGTTCACTGAGCTTCTTTGGTTCCACTTCAATAATTTCATATAATTCACATAAACTTCTTGAAAGATATCCCTTGTTTCTGGATAGACAGAATGGCTAATGTCAAAATGGCCACACTTCCCAAATGGATAAATAAATTTAGTACAATCCCAAATCAAAATGCCAGAAGCATTCCTCACAGAACTAGAAAAAGCCCTAAAATTCATCTGAAAACTGAAGATACCCAAAATAATGAAGGCAATCCTGGGCAAGAAACCAAAATAAGAGGCATCATAATCCCAGATTTCAAGTTATTGTACAAGGCTATAATGATGAAAACGACATGGTACTGCCACCACAATACACATTCGGATCAATGAAGTGATACTGTAATGTACATACTACACACAAGTGCTCTTTTAGTGATCATAACAACCCAGTCTCAGGAACATAACTCGGTTATTCAACAAGGAATGTTTGTATAAGCTGTGGGCACATTCATGGGGTTTAAAGCTTTGAGAGAGGCTGCATTTATGGAAGAAGTGAGTGTAGATGTGGAAAAAAGGATTTGGGATTGAGCTCTGAGGGCTCCCACCCCTACTAAGAAACAAAGAAATCCAAGGAACCAGCTAAGCCTGGAGAGCATGGTCAAGAAAGAGGAAAAATCTAGTGGTTTCCTTAAAATCAGGTGAGGAAAATATAGCAAGAGGGACATAATGATTGATCATGTCAAGTTCTACTATCCAGCTGGAGGTGGGAGTGGATGAGAATCAGTCATTGGATTTAACAACATCACTAGTGACTTTGACAACTGGATTTCCTCTAGGCAGAGTGTAAAGGAAATCTGAAATAGTAAAGAGCTTTGTGGCAAAGAGAGGTAAGTTAATGGAGATTGACTGGCCGAGGGATAGAAGCAGGAGAGAGACCTGTGTTGCTGGACAGGGGATGGATACAAAGCAGATTGTGCAGAGCAAATTGAAGATAATCAAGTCAAAAAACAGTAAACAACTGGCTAGGAAAAGTGACTGAGCAGAGAATATGTGAAAGAAGATATTAACCAGAAGATTTCTCTGGAGGATGAAAAGTTGACTTGTTATCTTTTAAAAGAAAGAATAAATGTGATCACTAAGGAGAAAGAAGAGATTGGATTCATCCCACATGTAGCTGCCCAGCCTGATCAGAACCATGGGTGGTTCTAGGGTGGGAAGGCAGCAAGGATAAACATGAAGGTAGGCTGATGTTTGTAGGTTCCAGGAGTCAATGAGCAGGGACAGTATCTTGCTCGTTTCTATGTTTTTTGCAAAGCAGAGGAGAAAGCCCCTTCCTAAGAGGTGAAAGGGAGAGGGGAAAATTAGGACAGCATAATATGTGAATGGTTCTTAAATATCCTCTACTGCTCTCTAAGTACAAGTTACTTTTCTCTACCTAGATACTCAAGCCTATACACATGGCCATACAGAAACATAGTTATCTGAGTAAGAAAAAAATGAAGTTGAATGTGATTTTAAATATCCATTAGGACTTGTGGTCTTTATTTTATTTATTATGTAGCTAGGTGTGTTTCTAGGGAGTCCTCGGTGTTCCTCTCTGTGTGATGTTCACCACCCCCTTGAGAGACCTGCGTACAACAAACAACACACAATGAAAGTTTTGAGACATCAGTTCTGAGGTTACAATGTGAAGACTATGACTTCTGTCTTCTGTGTCGTTTCTTTCTTGCTCATGAAGAGGCCCATAGAGCAAGAAACCGAGGGTGGTCTCTAACAGACAAGGCGTGGGATGGAGTCCTCTTAGGTATCATAGGGGACATCTTGGAAGAAGATCCATTCCCAGCTGAGATCCAGGATAACCATAGTCCCCATCAACACACTGAGCCCAGCCTCGGAAACACCCAGGAGCAGAGAATCCAACTGAGCCCAGCCCAGGCTCCAGGCCCCGGGGAATATAATGTGAGATTGTAAATGTTTTGGTGTAGGCCACACGTTTTGAGATAATATATTAAACAGCAATGGTAGCAACCAGTCTTAGCGACTAAGCTGTTTATGTTTCTGCTTCTATTGCACAAATAATCTAAAATTACCTCTGCTCTAAAGTCTTTACTGTGGCAGTGATAAAATTAATACATTGTATAAAATGAGCAAAGATAAGGTAGGAAGTAGAAGTTTAAAGGGAAAGTGGAGAAGTTGATCAGGGTGTTTCTTAGTAACCTCACCTTCATAGAAGCAGGTATGGGATATAAGACAGTCCACAAAAGCAAAAGCAGGGGCAGAAAAAAGTGTTCCACAAAAGAAGTGAAGATACAAAGGAAGCAAACCCTCCTCAAGTTTGTAGGGACTTGGTACTTTTTAAAGGAACATAAGAATGAGTTAGTGCTACTGTCTATCAGCCAGAATTCCTCAGTGCTTACGTGATCTGTCCATATAGAAGACTGGATGTGTCCGAGATAGCACAGTGTCTCTCTACTGAGATAGAGCATTTGATTCAGTTACTTTGGTTCAGTACCTTTGCTCTTCTAGACCACAAGTTTCCAAAAGTTTGAGGCAAGTTGCTTATTCTCAGTTATTAATCTGAGAACAGAGAAAAATAAATGTAAATATTCAAGACGTACTTTATGATTGTCCACAAAAGGTTCTCGTGGACAACATCATGGAGTCTTTCTCTGTCTCTCTCGGGCTTGCAATCCTCTCCCATATGACCCCCAGTCCTCCCTTGTGATTCTTGGAGGGTTTGAGGCTTTCTTTCACTTTTTATCTCATCATTATTCATGCCCTACACATCATGTGTTTTAGACCTCTCCTACTTACGTCTGTTCATTCCTTCTACATCACTGCCGTTTCCTTCACTGTGCACCAGACACAGCCTTAGGTCTGTGTACCTCCTGCCCAGCCTGGAAACTGCTGCTACAGAGAAGCCAAGTCCACTCATTGGTTCTGTTCCACTGGTCAAAGATGATTGGTCCAAACAGGGCCAATCAAAATCTTTCCCTAGGACTCATGGAAGGAATTATGGGTAGAAAATGTCAGGTCAGTATTGTGTGTAGCCATACACTTTCCTATGTCTGCCAGAAAGGGGAAAGCACCCATCCGCAGAAAGAGAGAGAGGAAAATAAGCAGGCAGAAGTCCGATAGGGTCTCCTCCCCGGTTTACATTATTCCTTAGCCCTTCGGGGATCCCATCCATTGGCTATTTTATAATGAATGTTTAAAAAAAATTTCCTCAAAACTTTACATAGTCCCAAGACACTGTGGGAATCGCTTAATTCTCGTCCTTGCTTTCCGTCTTCTCCTATTTGTGCCCATCCTGATGGCCACAGTAGCGGAAGCAAAACTTCACTCTAGTTTTAGAGTTTTTTTCAGGCCAACTGGGTTCAGTAGTTAGAAGTCTTTAATTCTCAGATGAAGGAATTAAGACCTTTCCAAGAGTCAAAGGAAACCAACATACAACCGTAGAAGAGAGGTGACCTGGGAGAAAGGCTGAGGAATAAGTAGTGTACTAAGTAGTTTAACAAGGTATTAGTGGTGGGCGACAGGCTGTATCCCTCTAATGCGACACCTGGCCGCTTGTCATTTGGTCAGAGGTTGACCATTTGAGCCCAGAATTCTGCTCATCCAGCCGCTGAGACCGCAACACCAGGCAACATCGCCACCTGCTGGGGACTGGAGAAATGACAGGATTGGATTATTGGCTTTCAAATACTGTTCCACCTGAGCTGTGGAAGCTAT
>PVIR01013855.1:0-41417 GCA_004026965.1 Petromus typicus
CAGCACATCATGGCAGGAGCACAGAGAATTGCTCAGGTCATGGGAGCTGGGAATAGAGGAAAGAGAGGGAGGAACTGGGATACTAATGTGCCCTTCAAGGGCACGCCCCTAGTGACCTGACTTCCTCCAAGAAGGTCCACGAGGAACCAAGAAAGTTTCCCCCCTTCTTAATAGTGCCACAGGCTGGCAACTAAGCCTTTAATACACACACACACACACACACACACACACACACACACACACACAGTGGTGCTCAGTTGGGCATGCCAGTGGCACCCAGGTGGGCAGTAGTATCTTGGGCAGGGGTCACAGCAGTCACTCCCTGAAAGCACTGGCCCAGGCCTGAGAAGAACCCCCAGGGACCCAGTGACCCTGGCTCTGGGGTGTTTCTCTTTGTAACTGGCCTGGAGCGGGTGCCAAGGGAGGAGAGGGCAGTGGTGCCCAGGGGTTCCCTAAACAGAAGCTTTCCTCCCACTCTTTGAATGCTAGGCAGACATTTCTGGGGTTCCACCTCTTACAAACCCAGAGAACTGAGCCAAGGGATGAGAGGAGTCATGTGACAGCAGCTGTACAAAGCAGAGGACTCTAAGCTCCCCTCGCAGCTCCAGGCTCCTCACGCCAGGGTCTCGGGCCTCGACCGTGTCCACTTGGTTTCTCCCGCAGAGTCTCAGTAGGTGGAGGACGAGGAGCCCAGGACACCGATCACTCCAGGCAAGCTGCTCAGGCTGTGTGACATGGCGGTGTACGCTGGGCTACTCAGCAAATTCTTCCCTGTGGAGCTGCCTGGGCTCGACAGTCTGTCAGCCACGTTTATCGGGAGCCCTCTAGCAATGTGAGTTGGTAGGTGATCCGGGCGTTGAAGTAGCAGGTCCCAAGAGTGGAGGGCTGAGTTATCGATCTATCAAACCCTGTCTCTCTGCTGACATCCAGAGAAAGCAGGTGACACCCATACACCAGAGGCCTCGGCAGCAGCCCAATTAAAGGTTGCAGTTTGTCTTTAGTTACTTTCTGACCTTGGAGTTTGAGAGTGTGGGTACCTGGCTTTGCTTCTGACCAAACTACAAGAATATTTCAAGATCTAAGCCTTCAAAAATTAACACTGACTCACATGCATACACCCGTGTCCCTTGTTCTGCTTGGTCATTTTAGTTGGACCTAAACCGATCCCTGGACAGTGACTGATCCCTTATTTCCAGACAGTAGAAACCTGTCCGGAAAAACTCCGAGCATGCCACTGGACACAGATTTAAGTGGGCTTCCTGCCAGCACATTGCATCTGATAGCTGTGTGGGTGCAGCCATGGCAGGAATCCACACAGCTCACAGGAGATCTGTGGGGCCCTGGGGTGTTGCAATGTCACTCTGTCTGGGTAAGTGACAGCCAGGCTGTGGGATTCGGTGATTATTTTTGGTTTGGTTTGTTTCTAGCTCAGAAGAAAGACTATATATAACATGGAGAGAGGCATAACTTCCAGATTGTCAAGGTTGGTGCTAATAGTGAGTGATATACTAATATATGTTACAAGGAACCACCAACTTCAAGAGCAAGCACTAGATGAAAGGATAAATCTTCTGTTGTGTAACGGGAAAGGAAAGCTGGCAGTGTAAATGTTGTCTTAATATTTTTTTTTCCAGCGTTGCCTGTGTAATTAGGCATGCAGTGACTTCCTCATCTAAGGAAATCTGACTTTAATGGGAGCTATGTAGCTAACTATCGAAGGAATCCTTTGAAAATGCAGGGGTGAGGATAGGAAGGAATTAACTGAGAATTCAATGTATCTCTGGTCTTCAAACAAAACAAAAGAGAACAAACAACTCCGCTAGCGTCAGTCCACCAGCACGTCAGCTGTGTAGACAGATGTCAGACTCATATTCTGAGCCTTTGGAAATTGAGGCAGAAAGAGAGTGGTCAGGCAGTTTTCATCTCCTGATATGTATGTTATGTTTCGATCGTGTAAGATTCCCACCCCCCCTAAAGAATTTTGTGTAATGAATGTGATTTTGTTGACATCTGAAGATTGCACACGTAATGATGTTGTCTCATGATATCTTGGGAAATGAAGTCCCAACTTTGGATAAATCCAAAGTTTATCATTAAGAAGAGAATGTTTTAAATAGGTGGTTTAACCAAATCTGATACAGTAGAGCCCCTCCCTGTCCATGAGCCAACACCATAATGTCCAGACAGCCAACAGGGAGCAGGCAGGAGCAGGGACACCGTGAGGCAAGATGACTGGCAGATAGGACAGCATTTCTCAAAATGTTCGCTGGAGGGAAGGCAGGAATGGGTTAAAAATTAAGGATGGAAATAAAGTTTAAAGACTGGAGTCTGTGGGCTGGTCTTAGATGTGACCCTCACTTCCTCAGCTTCAGCCTGCCGTGCGGGTCACCCTTGGGACAGTGTTTAGAGGCCACCATCTTGTCATGGCCCAATGCACCTCCTTTCAGCATAGGCCAGGATCCCTAGGAGATGTCAAAATACAGGGCTAGATGGTTCCTCTGTTAGGGAAAGAAATTCTGTCTAATCCATAGTGACTAAAAATTGTTTAGAAGAAAATCTACCTACTGTCCATTGCCTGGCATTTTGTGGACAATATTTTGAGCTGTCAAAAGGGGGCATCCTTGCTTTTCTAGAGAAAAGAAGCAACAATGATAGTTCCCTCTTCAGAGCCGCGTTGGTGGGAGTGGTAGGCAGCAGCAGAGCGCTTAGCAATTCAAAGCAGATCAGGTGTGCGGTGAGGGGCACCTGTGGGGGTGCAGCCCCTGCCCCCTCCATCCCTTGGCATCACCTCGGAGTCCGGTAGACTCAGGCTCCACACCAGCCAGCTGGACCAGAGTCTGCATTGACCAAGGTCCCGGGTGGTCTGTGAGCATCTTTGCGCTTGAGAACAGCCTCATAGCTCCGACTCCCAAACTTGCTAGGGGTGAAGGCTGGGCAAGAATCACCTTGGTGTTAAAAACTGATTCCTGGCCTTCCAACCCTAAGCTACTGGACCCGAATTCCCAGAGAGGCTTGGTAATCTGTACACTTAACAAGTACTCTGGGGGACAGTGGCCGTGGGTCAGGAGTGAAGGACGCTAAAGATAGTTATCTTTTTGAAGGATATATATATATAGAGTGGTCTTAAAGGAAACAGCTTCCTCCAGAACACATCTTCCTTTTGAGAAGACGCGTTTCCTTTCTCCTTGCTCCTGCTACTCTTAAAAATAGGATGCTAAGGATAGAGAAGAGGGAAGCAGAGAAGAAGTAACAAGAGCAGCTGTCACGGTCGCCTGGTGTGCAGGACTCTGTGGGAAGCGGGACTCGACCAGCAGAGGGCAGCAAAGCACGTCCTGCTACGAGGACCCGCGGTGACCACGGCGAGACCCGGCAAGATGGACATGGGGAACAGGCCTTTTGCTGCAGGTTTTTGGGACTTTCTCCGCTGCGTGCGGACCTGAGGTCTGGCTGGACACAACCTTAGCCAGGCCGGTGGGGTCAAAGTAGACTAGCTAAACACTGAATTGGCCCCATCCAAGAGAAATAGTGACCCATTCTATTCATGACAATTATCTTTTCTAGAAGCTACATTCTAAAAAGGAAATGGATGAAAATAATTTTAAGAATATATTTTATATACCCCAGTTTATTCCAGAATATGATTGTTTCAATACATAATCAACATAAACATTACTAATGAGGTAACAGTTTGGGCTCTCTATTGTACTAATCCTTCAAAACCCAGGGTGCACTTTATACCCCTTTGACTCACCACATGTCACATGTCAGGTGTCCACAGTGGCTCATGACCACGGTAATGGACATCTCAGGACCGAGGGTGAGCTGTCAGGCTAGGAGTAGGGGAATTAGGACCAGAAATAAGGAGATCTAACGTCTGGTATAGAAAAAGATTCGGATGTTTTTGTACTGGGAAGATATTGGGGGTGGGGGGGGCTACATTTAGTTCATTATGGAGCATCTATTGCATGCTAGGAACTCGGCCAGAGGCTGGAGGCACGTGATTCATCAACTCAGTTCCTGATACCGAGTAACTTGGGAGACATGGGACCCAGAACAGGGGCCCCGTGCGGCAGCTGAACATGCAGGCTCTTGTGTGACCTGGTGGGGGCGCTCTGAGCAGCACTAAGTCAGAGTGTTTGGTTTGTTTTTGTTTTTCCTTCTCAGAATCACTCATAAATTTACCCAGAAATTGCTTGATACATAGTCATTTTGTCAGGAGAAAGAAAAAGTAGCTGAGGTGAAAATCCCCAAGCTGGCTCTGGGTTTCCCCGGAAAGGAAAGATGAACACACGGTCCGCTGATGGTGGCACAGCAGCCCCTTCCCGGGCATGCCCTTGACCTTTTACTGAAGGTTGGCCTCACCACATGCAAGGTCCCTCGTGTCCCCAGTCATGCTGTTCTAGGTTAATGCTATTTTGGGAGTACGGTTCTTCATTTTAGTGTGAATTTCCTCATTTTTTTTTTTTCTGCACAAATTGAGTGAAATCCTTAGTGCATTTTCCCCCCTTAGATGGATGGAAACTAAAAGAGAATGGAAGGCCTCCAGCTGTTTGAGGCTCTGTCCTCAACGACAATCAAAATTCTCCATCTTTTCTTGTTCTTGGCATTTTCTGATTGAAATAAGATTCCAGCATTTATCTGCACCTGCAATTTTGACAAGAAAGGAAAATTTAAAAGACAAGTGAAAGAATTCTCTGAGGGAAGTCAATGAGTCGACAGTAGTCAGACGCCTGTGAATCTCTTTTTGCATTCCTCCTTCAATTAAGCTGCAGTCACATATTGGAGAGCGGAACTTAAGTCTGTGAGCAGAAATGCAAAAATGTGCGTGGATCAGTGGCTGCACCTTCCTCTGGAGTGAATGTTACTTGGAGAGCAGCTGATGATCCATTTGGCACTGAAATGGAGAGGATTGTGAGTCAAAGAGGCCACTTTAAATTATAGATTTGAATTTAGTTGAAGGTCAAACTTACTTTGCATGAATAAAAGTTCCACGGATTTTAGAATACTCAGACAATGGCAAGCTATCTTGAGCACATAAACATTTCTTTTAGGAGATAAAGGCAATTTAATATTATTGCCCTCTGCATAATTATTGATCATATTATCATTAGAAATACTGAAAAGGAATACAGAATAACAGTCTGATGATTACCTTGATTCTCCACAGCTACAACTGTGAGCTTTGACAGGGAGTTGCCTGGAGACCCTGCAAAATTGTAAAGGGAATTTGGCACTGGCCAGCACTTTTACTTTGGTTTAATAAATGGAAAAGATGACCCACTGGAAAAAGAAGATTATTTGGCCAATCCCATGTGGTATTATCAGCAATTCTTCATTTCCAGAGATTGGGGATCATCTATATGATCACGTGTTGATTTGGTTATCTGAAGGTGTGAGCAACATTATTGGAAGCTTCCTGGCAGCCAAGAGGAAGAGGGAAATAGAGCAAGTTATACACTCATCATTTGAGAGGGAGATATGTACTCAAAGGAAACCAGGATGTTCCTAAGAAAGATCCTAAACATCTGATTCATGACTGTTATATTCTTTCCAAAAGCTACTGGTTGCAGATTAATGATTAGGATTAAGGAAAGTGTAAATGCACTTCAGAGGTTTTTGAACCTGTTAATAAGAATTATCTTCTTGTCCAAATTCCTCCCCCAACACTAATCTAAAGCTCACCCCCCCCACACATGGCTTGCTGAGTTAATTGGATTACAGAGATAATCCTTCTCAATAAAAAATAATCTTTGTAGGTTTTGGAATTCACATTCTTTTGTATTTTGTAGGATTATCTCTCAAAAACAACAGATTAGAAGGCTTGGTTAGTGCAAATAAAATGCCCCTGGTGCTGTGATCCCTTTGGTGAGGACGAGCTGGGGAGAGGGAAGAGTCCTGGATTAGCAGCTGAGCACCAGGGTCCTAATCTCAGTCTTGCCACTTGTTGGTGCTGTCGTTCACGCACCACTTTTCTGGACTTCTCTGAGACCGTTTGCTGCTCAAAAGGAGGTCAACGTTTCTCAAAATGCAGTCCAAAAGATATATGTGTATGTGTGTGTGTGTATGTATGCATTTTAAAAATTGAATTGAATTCAAGGTCTTATTCATAGCAGGCAATTGCTTTACCACTGAGCTATGTCCCTAATCTTGCTTCTTCAAAAACTATTCATAGACAGTCCATGAGGGAAGCATGAAGGTCAAGTACATTTAAGAAAATGTATATACATCATTGTCAGTGGTGGTGCACCTCTGGCATATGCTCCACAGCAGGCTGTTTGTGTCACTGAAAGCTCTAAAAGGTTCGCCATCACACTTTTAGGGCATCATGCTCCCATTAACATATCACAGGTTTGGAAGAGTCCTGCACTAAAGAAATGTGTGTGTGTGTGTGTGTGTGTGTATATGATGTATATTACACATATAACTTTTTTTTAAAAGGTTTTTTGAGACAGGGTCTCACTTTTTGGTTCAGGCTGGCCCTGAGCTCAGGCTTAAATCACATCAGCAATCCTCCTGCCTCTGCCTCTCAAGTGCTGGGATTACAGGCGTGAGCCAACACGCCCAGCACTGTGGTCTGTGGTACTGGTTGCTGCTGGGGTGAATCTCCACACCCAGTATAGGTATGTGGTTACCGGGGATTGAACCCGGGTCCTTGCGCTTGCATGACAGGCGCTGGAACCATTGAGCTAAATCCCTGGCCCGCACATATAACTTTTTAAATATAGGAGTTTTCAAATTCATTTGGAAGATTTGTAGGGAGCTTTTATTTACATGATCTAATCTATTGTTATTTATCACATTAGATATCAGAGGATTTATTTATGTACTAATTAAAATAAAAATGATCAGCACATGTTAATGTAATAATAATTTGGTTTTTCATAAAGTAACTATATTAAAAATTATCTAGAAGAGTGGCATTATTATAGGTTTGGAATTATCTTTAATCGCTGGTTTCACAGAAGGTATCTGAACTCTCATGTTTATTTCTGTGTCCAACCTGTTGTGATATATTATTTACTGACATGTATGAAGAAAATCCAATTTTATAGAAGTATGAGTTAAAAAGGGGAGAATTCTAATAGCTCTTAATATAATTATGGATATTCTTATACCACATCAAAATTCAATAAGGTATACTACAGTATGCAGAATATGAAATGAAATCAATGCACTTCTCAGACTCTGTTCCATTAAAATTCATTAGTTTATCTTGTATTTTGAATGAATAAAATCATGCATGCTATATAACATTATGTGTTTGTCATTTGGAAAATATTAGTTCACTGAGTTATGCAGATCTTCCAATTGTTGACACATTTTATTGCACAACTAAACAGCCCCAAGTATACAATATTCCAATATCACACTTGTTATTATCACCACAAATCTGATCTGAAAGGTATTGGGAAGCCATCAAACTCACTATGACAGGTACAAGTTTTCCAAACTTAGTAATTTTATTTGAAATTTTGAATTTATCAGTGGCAAAAAAAAAAATACTATCAATTATTTTCCTTGAAGGAATGGGCTCAATTTGTTATTTTGGAGAAAGTTTTTGCCTCCTATCCAAGTCTGAAGAACTACTGTTTGTTGATTGTTAAAAACGATGTGTTGCATGAGAAAGATCAGCAGGTTCATTGTGCTGAAGTGGCAAGTCCTTGTGCTCAGGATCTTTGCACTAGATTCAGCACACGTGCTGTGTGTGCACTGCCCACTGTGCCCCACAGGAAATTAACTTGAGTTGAGAGTGAGTAAAATTCATAGTTATTACTACCTCTTCACTGACATTCTGTGACACTAGCCCTTCTTCTCATTCTCTTCCTCCTTCTTCTTTTGAGACAATTTTTGTAGATCAGGTTGACCTTGAACTCACTGTGTAGCCCAGACTGGCTTTGAACTAGAATCGATCATCCTGCATCAGCTTCTCAGAGTGCTGGGATTATAGGTGTGTTCCATAATGCCCAGTTTGAACTTGGTCTTTTGGAAGGCTCTGTCTTATTTTAAAAATCTAAAATGAGCTGGGTATGATTATGCATACCTTTAATCCCAACACTCTGGAAGGTTGAGGCAAGAGAATCAGAATATTGAACTCAGCCTGAGCAACATAGCAAGACTTTATCTCAAAATTTAAAAATTAAGTAAAGTAAAGGGCTGAGGACAAAGGCCTTGTGTTCAAAACCAAGTACTATCACCACCACCACCACCAGTAAAAAAAAAAAAAAGGAAAAAAAAAAAGAAAAGAAAGGAGATGAATTTAGAATGAGGACGTTTTCTGCCTAATCTCTCTTGGTGTGAAGTTTTTGGCCATTGTCTGAGCCTGGGAATTCAGTTTGTGATCCTAGAACAGTAACACAAAGCCAAATGGTTAAGGGCATGAACTTGGGAGCCAAAGTGCTTGGGTGTGAATCCTGGTTTTGTAAGGTCCTAGAAATACCACCTGGAAATGCAAAATGATACAACCACTTTTGTAAATGGTTTTGCCAGTTCCTCAAGAAGTTAATCATAAAATTATCATTTTACCAGCAGTTTCTCTCCTTTAGGCTCAGGAGAGATGAAGCCATGTTCACACAGAACTTATAGATGTTCATAGTAGCATTATTCATAATAGCAAAGTTATAAAGTGAAAACAACCTAAGTGCCCATCAGCTGATAAATGTAGTCTGTGGAAATGATGACCATCGCAAGGAGTGAGGCACTGACTCAGGGCATGGGATGCATGAACCTTGAAAACATTTAGTTAAGTGAAAGAATCTAGTGACAAAAGTCAAGTGCACACATGACTGCACTAATAGAAATGTCTAGAATAGCAGATATAGAGACAGAAAAGATTAGTGGTTGTTTAGGGCTGGGGAGAGGGTTTGCTAGGAGGACTGGGAGGTGGTAACTAAAGAGGACAGGGTTTCCCTGTGACATGAGGAAAATATTCTAAAATTGTGATTGTTTAGCAACTCTGTGAAGAATTGTACAGTTTGTGTGGATGAACTGCATGATGTATGAATCATATCTCAATAAAGCTTAAAAGAAGAATGTTGTCAATGAACACTTGGTCTTGGATGTGTGTAGAGAGGCATGAGATGATGCATTTTCTTCCTTGAGAAGAATTGTGTGCTATAGATAAGTGGGCTTACTACTCTACTTTTCTGGGTCTCCTTGGACCTCACAACGAAATCTTTAGATCATTAATTCAGCAAGACATGGGGAAAGGTTGGAACTTGGGTTAACACACTAGAACTTTCTGGATTGTGGAGAGGGATAACTCATTAGAAAAGAATAAATTGGTGTGCTGATATATATTATTTCCAGACTCTTGTGAACTTCCCTAGCTGGAGTTTACCACTGATCATCTCTCAGTGGGTCGATCAAGTCCGTTTTTCAGATACTGCCAAGTTAAGGGTCTTATGCTAGACAGTGATATATTCCCCCAGGTCAGGTCCAGTCGTGAGGGCTCTTGAAGGCCCAGCAGCTGACTTTCCTTGGACAACACCATGACCTTCCTTCTCACACATCTTTCCAACTATCGCTAATGTGACATCATGATACATGTGCGGATATTGATCTTCAGTAGCTCAAACAAGAGTCTTGCCAGTTGTGTAAACCAAACATTTGGTGTTTAAGCAAGACCTTTAATTGCTATTGATGGATCTGACATTCTCAGTCCAGGCCTGTGGTCATTTATTTGGCTCTTTTGACTTGGGAGGGTGAAAAATGCAGTCAGAAATGGAGTAATGCTTGACCCTGCTGGGGGACTTGCTGGCCTGGAACTTGTTACTTGGGCAATTTTGTGCATGTCCCATCTGCTCCCTGCCCTGCTTTCCTGACTGGTACAGGAAGACACATCCTACAAGGCCTGTGATGGAAAGGGAGGTGGATAGGCCATCCCGGAAGGGCTGACAGGTACAATCAGAGCAGACAAAGACTCATAAGAGTTCTTGCTATTGACCTGGTGTTTTCACTTATGCAACAAATACTGCATTCCTGGCTAAGCAACACTAGAGAGCAAACACGACAAGCCAGCTCTGCCCTGAGGGGTTTCTGTTTTGAAATATGAGTAAGGTGATAATATTCACTAACTGGACAAGGACATCTAGGTGGTTGCATAGGTGGACACAAGTGACCATAGGTGGTCATTTGTACTAAATCTGTGTATCACGGAGCTGACAGAAAGTCCAGAATCTGTGTGCCTGTGGAAAAGTAGGCACTGTCTTAGTCACTTCCTCATCACAGAGACACAGTGCCCGACACCACAACTTAAAGAAGGAGAGGTTTATTTTGGCTCAGAGTTTCAATCCATGGGTGCTGGTTCCAAGGCAGAAAAGGACTGCTGAAGGATGCAGCAGAGGAGAAGGGAGGAGCCAAGGGAGACACTGTCCATCCTTCCGGGTCATGCCCCAGTGACCAGCTTTTTCTGACCAAGTCCCACCTCTTAATAGCACAGTCAGTTGGTAGTCTCATTAGCAGATTCACTCCTCGAGGAGTACAGGATCCCCTTGATCCAATCACCTTCCCTCTGAACACAGGAGGCTTTATGCATATTTTAAATTCATATACTATAATAGTAAAAATGAGTCACAGATGCAGAGGGTGATGTTTGCATACTCATTTGAATGTGTGTATTGCATATTGACCATGTCTTTCTGGTTCTTTCTCCAATGCCCTCCTGAGTACCCTGTAAAGATACCACATTCTGGGGACTCTGTAGTAATCCCTCCGGTTGTGGCAGTACACAATGGACTCCATACTGTTAAAGAAAGGCTGGACATGGGCTGTGACCTCAAGTCTCTCAGAGGCTAACAGAACAGAGTTAGAGTGAAGGCAAATTACAGAAACTCTGGGGGACTGAAAGGAAGAGGGGGTGGAGAATCCCACAAGGAAGAGAGGCTGCTCAGACCTGAGCACCAAGGCCAGGGGCCTGGAAAGGGTCTCTACCCGCGGGAGGCTCTGCCCGGTGATGGATGAGATCTGGACAGCTCTTTTCTTTTTCCAGAAAATGGTGTTTCCATTTCACCAGACTCTGTTGTTGTTGTTTGCATTTTAAAATATTATGAGGTGCAGCAGAGAGAGGGAAATGGTATGAGATGCAGCAGAAGCTTGACAGTAACAAATATAACTAGGTGGCAAAATGAAAATAAGAAGATAAGAATAGATTAGGATATTAAGCAAAACAAGGTACTTCTTATAAAAAAAGAGGAAGAGAAACTAAAGTCAAAAGAAGAATTTAAAGAGTATGAGTTTTACTACTATGCAGGGAATTGAAAAGTGGCACAAGAAAGCAGTTACTATCCACAGGGAGGGGCAAATCTATGTTTGGGGGCATAAGCTTAACAGCTTTGAGAGGGGTTTTATAAGAGGAAGACCACAAGATAATGAATACAGAATGAGATATATAAGCCTTGAGAGGGGCCTCTGCCAGTCTGGGTCCAGGAGTTCACCTGGACAACTTCCCAGGGACTCTCTCTGGTGCCTGGGTGGCCCCCAGTCAGCCTGGCCCCTTCTTCCTCCGCTGCATGTTCCCTGCTGTCTCCAGCCTGATTTGCACAGGGGCCACTGGCAGCCGGGCACAGGGGAGGCCCAGGTGAGTCTCTCAATGGGCACATCACACCTTCCCTGGGCAAGTCTGTGCCCCGCTCCCCCACACTTTATAACTTGCTAATCCTACATCTCCACCACTCCTGCAAGACCCCAACAATACCAAATACTCATTCTGTTGCTTCTGCCATTAGTACTCTTGCCTCTTATTTCTGCTCATCCCCTAAGCACCCCACCTCCCCTACCTGGGTGAGGTTACCTACCGAGCATCATGCTCTTCCAACATGCATACCTTCCTCACTGGACCTTACAGAGAAAGCTGTGTTACCTGTTGTCTAGCTGTCTGAGTAGGTAGTTAAGAGCATGAGATCTGCAGCTGATGGCTTGGGTTTCCATTTTGGTTATGCAAACTTGGCACTGCCTCAGATAGAAGAGGGGAATAATAACAGTGCTTTCCTCATAGGTGTTGCAAAGCCATTGGCTTGGATCATGGGCTTAGCTGAAAGCCAGTGAAGAAGAGCGGGAATTGTTAAATTCATTCTTGGGCCTCTTGGGCCTGAATCAGGGCCTGGTGCTTAGGGGACACCACTGACTACAGCCAGAGCAGATGCTTTGGCTTTGGAAGAACAAGGGTGATGGTTAGTTTAAGTGATGAAGGAGTAGAAATTACAAAATACCATTTCCATGAAATAATAATTGTTTTCTTCCCTTTCTTTTTATTTTGTTTTGTGATGTTAGACAAGGAGTCAAAGACCTTTCACCAGGAAATCACTACCACTGAGCTGTCACTACAACCCTACGGTTTTTTTTTTTTTTTTTTTTTTGGCAATAAGAAAGCACGCTAAAATGTAAAGTGCAAGAATAAAGTGAAACTACCAATAGCTGGGGTGACTATAATTTATCATACAAGTCAGAGCACTTTTGAAGGTGAGCTAGAGTGTTCTTAAAATGAGACCATTGTTGGCCAATCAGGATATATGGTCACCCCACCCACATGCTCCCCTCCCCAGAGATAGTCTCAGTTGACACTTGTCACATAGTCTTTTAAAAAAGGTTTATTTATATTTTCTTCTATGAACTTCATGAACTGAAGTTAAGACTGAAAAATATGTCTCCTTCAAGTAATAACTATCAAATGTCATAAAATAAAATCGTATTTAAATAAACCTTTTTAAAATTCAAAAAAAAAAAGGTTTATCTTATAGATACTATTTCCTAACTTGCTTTTCTTTTACTTAACAAGAGACCATCAAATCCTTTATGCCAGCAAATACAGATTTTTTTTTTTTGAGACAGGATCTCACTTTGTGGTTCAGGCTGGCCCTGAGCTCAGCCTCAAACTCACATCACAGCAATCCTCCTGCCTCTGCCTCCTGAGTGCTGGGATTACAGGCATGAGCCACCACGCCCAGAACTGTGGTATGTGGTACTGGCTGCTGCTGGGCATGAGTCTCCACACCCAGGATGGTATGTGGTTACCGGGGAATCGAACCCGGATCCTTGCACTTGCAAGACAGGCGCCTGAACCACTGAGCTAACTCCCCGGCCCACAAATACAGATCTTTATCATTTTTAAATGACTGCATACTGCTTCTTTGGTTGTACTTTAATTTATTTAACTTATCCTATATTGATGGATACATAGATTGTTCCAATCTTTGAGAATGATAAAATATTTATAAAGAAATTTCAAGTTTCTTATCACTGCTTTGTGGATTGGAATTTTGCAGGGGCAATATTCAGATGGCCAATTATTTTTTCCTAAGGTGCTTTGCCCTCGATACTGTCTGTGTCTGCTGCCTCCAGGAACTCAGTTACGATCTTGTGGCCTAGCTAGTTATTTGCCATATGGGTATGTGCAGAGAAAAGCTAGTGTGTCCTTCTTCTCCATTAAATGTTATTAATACGAGAGCCATTTTATTAAAATAACTAAACAGAAATAGTAATGAGTATTACTGACAATTGTATTTCAGTAGATGACATACACTTTCATCAAGAGATAAGGAACTGTGAATGCTGAAGTTTTATTAGGTCCTGTTCTTACCAGCCCTTAACTCTATTGCTACTTGAAGAAAATGTTTAGTTTGTTCATTCATTTAAAAGCTACTGGTCACATGCTTATGCATATCAGAGCATTTTTTATATTTACATCAAATACAATAAAACCTCATTATGGAGATTCCACAAGCTCATTAAGAACTCTTACTGTACTCATGTTTGATGTCCATTCAAATATCTCACTTTAATTGTGAACACTGGCTAATATTTCTGCCAAAGATTCTATCCTGTGTGGAAATCAAAGGATACCAGCTTCCTGGTAGCCTCAAGGATATAGCCAAGAAATCTTTGCAATCTCCAAATCTGGAAACTCCAAGTGTTGTGTAGATGAAGACAAACAGAGCTAAGTGGAGAAAGTTAGGCTGCAGTGCAGATGCTGGGTTCTCAGAGGACCCATCGGATTGCAGTGGCACAGGGGCTGGGGATTTCTGGCTGTACTGGGTATTTACTGATTACTTCAAAGTAGGACAATGAGCCAAGACCTGGGAACAGATTGGTAAAAAGACAAAAAGAGCTTAAAGCTGAAAAGATACATGAAAGGTGTCCAAGGAGTATTTGGGAGGAGAAGGATAAAAATGATCATGACTGAGCTAAACAGAAATGGTTGTATAATAGTTGGGGTGATAGGATGAATCTCCAAGTGGGTGCTATAGTTTAAGCAGTGATGGCAAAGCTATGGCAGGCATGGCACCTCAGGCTATTTGTTATCACTGAAAGTTCACCATCACAGGTTTAGAGGAGGAGGTGGGGAATTCGTGTGTTGGACACTTACCCCCCATAGTCTCATGTTGGTAATATTTTCAGGTGAGGCCACTGAGAGTAGACAAGACTGTTTTTTTTTTTTTTTTTTTTGAGACTGGGTCTCACTTTTGTAGTTCAGGCTGGCCTTGAGCTCAGCCTCAAACTCACATCACAGCAATCCTCCTGCCTCTGCCTCCCGAGTGCTGGGATTACAGGCGTGAGCCACTACACCAGGCACTGTGGTATGTGGTACTGATTGCTGCTGGGTGTGAGTCTCCACACCCAGTATTGTATGTGGTTACCGGGGATTGAAACCAGGTCCTTGCACTTGCAAGACAGGCGCCAGAACCACTGAGCTAAATCCCCAGCCCCGACAAGACTGTTGTAGACAAGACTATTTCCCCATGACAGCTTCTGTAGCTATATAAGAAGCAGACAGGAGATCTGAGCCTGCATACTTGCTCTGTCTTGCCTGTGCTTCCCTCCACAATGGTTGTTTCATTTTGTTTTATTGCTGTACTGGAGACTGAATTCAGGCTCTTGTGTGTCCAAGGTAGAGCGGTACCACTTGAGCTAAATCTCCAGCACCATCCGCCATGTGAATGGAACAGTAAGGCCCCTGTCAGATGCTAGCACCTCGCTCTTGGACTTCCCAGCTTTCAAAATCCTAAGAAATAGAATACCTTTCTTTGTAATCACCCAGTGTCAGGTATTTTGTTATTCCAACAGAAAATAGACTAGGACAGCAAATTTATCAGTTTTATACTGCTGTGTGTGACGGTTAATTTTGAATGCCAACTTGACTGGATTGAGAGACACCTGGGAATTAATGAGACACATTTCTGGGTGTGTCTGTGAGGACGGTTCAGAGACAATTGTCAGGTGGAACAGCAGACAAGGGGACAGATCTGCCCTGAATGTGGGTGGCACCATCCGATACAAACTGGAGGTCCAGATGGTACAAAAGTGAATGAAGGAGGAAGTCTGGCAGCATGAATTCTTTCCTTCTCCCTCTGCTTCCCATCTGCCATGAAGTGAGCAGCTTTCTTCCACTGTGCCCTCCTACCATGGTGTTCTTACTGACCACAGGCCTGAAAGCTAGCAAGCTGGCTGACAATGGACCGACACTTCTGAAATTGTAAGCAAAAATAAATATTTCTTCCTTTAAGGTGATTCTGTCAGGTATTTTGTTGTAGCAATGGGATGCTAATCGGTGCCCTGTGTAACAAATTATCATGAACTTTGTAGTGTAACACAACACTCATTTACCTGGCCCAGTTTCTGGAGAAGTCTAGACACAGTGTATGGGGAAGTCCTGCAGTTGTGCCCCAACAGGGTTGTGCTCTTCTTTGGAGCTCAGGGTTCCCTTCCACATTCATCTGAGTTGTCGGTAAACTCAGCTCCTTTTAACTGTAGGACTGACCCCCGTTTTTCTGCTGGTTATTGGCAGGAGGAGCTCTCACTCCTCAGGCTTCTCTCAGGTCCCCCCCCCCATGGGCAATTTACAACATGGCCGTTTGCTTTCCACTGGGCCAAAAGACAGTGCTGCTGCTGTTTGTCTCTTTTAAGAGCTTCAATGGTTAGGTCAGGCCTGCCCAAGACAATTTCCCTTTTGATCAACTCATTAACTCAAAGCCAAGTGATTAGTGGTCTTAATTATGTCTGCAGAAACCACGGTGCCATACATGATGACAATCGCAAGGATGAGACACGCAGTCACGGGCTCTGCCCGCCTTCTAGGGAAGCGTGTTCCACAGGACATGCACACCAGGGACAGAAGTCTTGAAGGGTCACTCAGAATTCCTCCACCACCATGAGATAAATAAAAACAACGAGAAAAAGCATTTTTATTGTACCTTTAGACTCATTTGGGTTAATATATAAGAATGTAATAATCAGTGCACAGCATAGTAAATATGCTGGTTGAAACAATTACTAATCTTGAACTGCAAAAGGAAAATCTCTGTGAATCCTGCTATTGGACCAGTACCTTTGTGAAAGCCCCATTTGAAAAAATGGTTCATGAGAGGGAATATGGCAGAGTTTGAGTGGAGACTGCATTCAAGTCCTTTCCCCCAGAGTCCATTGGGCCCATTTCCTAAGCCTACCATTTCAGTCTCAAGGGATCAGTGAGGCTGGCAAGGTCCAAGCTCTTAGGACACAGTCTTCAGGATGTGTGGTCCAAGCAAAACATGGCAATGATGGTGTGTAGTTTCTGGAGGCTGCAGGTGGACATTGTGTGTGGAGGGAAGATGGGAAAAAGTTTGATTTAACTGTTAATACTCTAGAGAGGGGAGTCTGCATTTAACCTCTACTTTCACTCTTGATGAACAGATGCTCAAGATGTTGTGTATGAAATGCCCTTGCTAAGAAGGCTCTACCCTAGGCCCCCTGGACATCCTCTTCCCCACCAGAGGAAGGGTCACTGAGGTATCTCATTGTGGGAGAAACCTCACAGATCAGCATCTTGCATGGGGCTGTTTTCACCTCATCTATATCAAGCTGCTAAGTTCTCTATCACCACACATGAGAGAAGTCCTTCAGTGGTAAAATAAAGGGAGAGGGGAAGTAGAGAGATGTTAGGGGGCTTCCAGGCCAGAAGAGGTGTCTTGATGAGCCAGACACCTGCAGGGGAGACAGGCAGGGAGGAGAGCAGAAATCCACGTGAACCAATGATGTAAATCCAGATAAAGAGGTTTGAGTTCTGAGTTGAGCACAGATGAAGCTCTTGTCCCTGAGGCCTTTATCTTGTGCTATAGGTTGAACAGATTAAGTCTATGTTTGCCAAGATAAGGGACAGACTTAGATTTGCAATCATTGAAAACTGCCAGTATCAGAAGAAAATCTCGTGGAACCAGATGAGTGACAACACTCTGAAATGCCTGAGTCCGCAGGAACACCAACCTCCCAGAACCCAGGAATTTATACAACAGTGTGTGTGTGTGTGTGTGTGTGTGTGTGTGTGTGTGTGTGTGTGTGTGTGTGTGCTGGATTCAGCCACCTCGAATCTGGGCAGATGGCTAAGCTCATTCATTAGTGACATGTTGCAATGACTAGGGTCCTCCTTGTTGAGCTCAGGATTTGACTACATGCCTCAGTAGAGTGATAGGTTGCTCAGGTCCTGGACTTC
Organism: Petromus typicus; assembly: GCA_004026965.1. Classification (NCBI taxonomy): domain Eukaryota; kingdom Metazoa; phylum Chordata; class Mammalia; order Rodentia; family Petromuridae; genus Petromus; species Petromus typicus. The sequence goes on from PVIR01013855.1 coordinate 17,459, forward strand.
AAAGTCACTCTTGAAAAGCCCTGCATTACTGATGAGCGCTGAGGGTCAACTCTTTTCTCTGCTTAGAGGCCAGGGCCTAAGTGATTGACATAGGTATATCTATCCCTGTTTTTACACATGGAGAAGCTAAGGCATAGAGAAGTCAATGATTTTAGGCTGTATGAATATGAAGTGACAGAAGTGGGATTTGAGTTGGGGTTTGGAATCACAGTAGGGTCAATGCTTAGGGGCCAGGTTGTTCCTGTTTCCTGCCATGCTGGGCTGCCTCATCCAACCAGAGTAGGGCACCCGCAGAATTCGGCTCTCTTTTCCAAGATATGCCATGCCCACAAAATAAGTAAAATTTCTAGTGCTCAGAGCCAGAAAAGGGGAATGTGGGGCTGCTGGGTAGTGATAATGGGCCTAAGGGGGTGTCCTTTTCTCTCCACTGCACACTGCCTGCAGGATTACTGATTGCAGCATTACAGAAATGCCACTTTCCACTTCAGGGCAATTGGTACTTGCAGCACCAGATGGCTGTCCTCAGGGTTCACCGCAGCTAAGCATAAATATAAAACCTACCATTTCTGAGGGGGGCCCGATGATGCCCAGGTGTGTGGTTCCCGAGCAATTTTATCTCAAGTAAATCAGTAGGTCCATATTAGGAGACACATGTTAATTTATTGCAGCAAGATTTTATGTCTTTGTCAGTCATTAGCAAAATTTCTTACCCAAAATTCTTTTTCCCTTAATCTTGGTGGGATTGGCATTACACATAACTTGGCGATTAAGACAAGAATATCTTGCAGATAGGGAGGTCGTTAATCTGAAGGGTTTTTGCAGTGTAAAATGCAAATGCTCAGTGACAGGTATGTTGGGATCCCCCAAAGCCTTCTTAATCTGCCATAAAGGGAGCCAAGGAAAGGTTTGATTATTTTGTTAACACAAATAAGAAGTCCTTCTGCAACTTGGCTCTCTTTGCAGCTCTCATTCTTTCACCATTTGTTCAGATAAACTTTCCAGCCCCTGGAGGTCAGCTCATCAACAGCTCCGTTCCCTCTGTTCTCCACGACAGACCTGGGGTTTGGGGTCTCACACACAGAGGGCGGGGGGAAAGCAAACATGCTCTCGCTCTCCCATGCTGCTCTGTGGGCCTCTGTGACCTGCTCTTTCTGTGGATGCATCCCCACGGGGGGCACATGTTGCGGTTGCCACATTTGTGTTCAGGGTGGACAGCATCATCAGTCAGCTCTGGGATCCAAGTGATGCTGATGCACCAACCAGTCCTGCAAGGAACCCAGACTTAGAAGGCTTCAGTTCTAACCCAATCTGTATTGCCTCAGTTTCCCTGAGTTAAAGATCTCTGAAGTGCTTTCTGTATTTATTTATCTGATTTGGTTTTTTGAGGTAGAGTGTCTTTACATGACATAGGCTGGCCTTGAAATCTTGATTCTCCTACCTCAGCCTCCCAAGTGCTGGAGTTCTTTCGGTTTTACAGGTTGTAACCCCTTACTTTATGTTCTGTAGTCTCTTTCCTGGAGGCCCTTGGTGAAGAATCTCATAACTGGCTCACTTTACTTTGCATGTTTTGTCTCCTAATGTCCGTTACCCCAGCTCAGACAATGACACACTGGACCTCCTAGTTGAAATCCTGGCTCTGTGTGACCATGGGAGAAGTTTCTGCCATAGTTTTCTTAACTAAAATTTGACATAAAATATCAGTATTAACTTGCAGAAAACTTGTGAGAATTAAACATGTGCATAAATATTTAATAATTTATGGTCTAAATACAAAATGTTAGTTGTACGATTAACTTGGTTATTTCCTCTGACTTGGAAAACCCATGGGCTCACATTTCTATCACAAATATAACCAAGAAATCACTTTCTCCACCTACAGAAATATTTAGGCCTTTGTTTAGAGACAAAGCCCCATAGCCCAAGCTTTTACGAGGGTGTCTGTCTTATGAAGGATGATGAAGATGAAGACGGGAACAAGCTCGGGTTGTCCAGCGGGGCTCCCTGGGGCAGGGCCCAATCTGCATCCTTCTTCTTTTCCTAGAACCCATCACCTTTAGCTCTGACGCGGGTGCTCTGCCTGCGTGCCCCTGCCTGCTCTCAAAACCGAGGGGGGGGGGCTCGTGTGGCAACGTCCATGGGTTCTTGATGGGAGAAGATCTTTGTGTCTATCTCCTTCGCCATTTTCTCTCTCTTCTCCTTGGTGTTTCCCCTCTGTTTCTCCTCAGGGAGTCTCTCTGGTTTTTCTCTCCATCTTCTTATCCTCATTTCTCTAGGGTCTTCATCCACCATGATCTTGGTTTCATGCCTTGCAAAAAAAAAAAAAAAAAACCAAAACCTGTCCCTCTGCACCTTTCAGCAAAACTATCAGCCCAAAAAGTTTAGGAAAAAAATTCATTATCTTTAATGGGATTACATTACCAGTCCTGGCCAGGAGGGACCCGAGTTCCCAGGAAATCTAAATTAATGAGTACCCTACCATTGGGTGTGGAGGAGAGGCCCACCAAACTCAGATATCATTTCTTTCTGAGCTTTGCAGGGAAAGGTAAGAGTCTTCAGCAGAAAACCTAAAAGAACTGTCTAGCTAAGAAAAAGGATTGAAAGCACCCCGCAGAACCTCAGGACTGTTCGGAATCCATTTTGAGCCAAATGGAAATATTTGGAAGAGTGAAATGAGTGTTCTCTTTTAATTGGCATCTGGTTGATCAGGGACTGCTATCTACGACCATGAGAGGGTTGTCAGGAAAATTAGCGTATAGAACATTTCACTAACAAATTCCTAATGTCATCTGTGCCAGTGACAAAACTTGTGCTCATTTTGGCTCTTGAACGAAAGAGCAACTGCCGGGTACCTCTGGGATCTCAGAAGGAGATTTAGAGAGGTTTGTTAGTCTATTAGAGAGTGAGGGAGCGAGTCTTCCCTTCAGCTGTAAACTCCAGAGAAGTCTATTAGAAATCTCTGCATAGAGCTCAAATCTCTTTCCCCTTTGATTCAATCACCCCGAGTCATTAGGCTGGTTGAACACCGCTTTAGTCTGTGCACTATAAATAATTAAAACGTGGAAGTGTGTGCAGTCACCTGATGCGGCCCTTGGGGAAAGGGCAACACAGGAGATGTCTAACTTTGTGCCGAGCTTTTCTCTGATAGATGGGGTTTTAAAACTGCGTCTCTAGTCCCAGCCTAGTCCTCTCTACAATAGCCTCACATTGCATACCAGCGTGGTCCTGGCATCTGCGGCGCCTGGCACACTCCTCAGAGCTTGTCTTGTAATCAGAACCTGCCCCTCTAGGCCAGCTTTTCCTCCAGATGTTGTTTCAAGAACATTCTTCCAGTCACCGTGTCACCAAATGTGGCAAATGACCTTGTCTAAAGGAAGCCAGGCGTTCGTTCTGAGGGCTACCATAACAGAATGCCACAAACAGTAGTTTACAACCACACACACGTATTCTCTCATAGCTTTCAAAGTGAGAAGTCTAAAATGAAGGTGCTGGCAGATCCATGCTCCCTCCAATGGCCAAGGAAAAGTCCTTCTGTGCCTCTCTGGATTCTGGTGACTCCTCAATTTCTGATTTGTAGCAGCCGCACTCCAGTTTCTGCCTCTGCTTTCCCTGTGTCTGCCTCTTTTGTGTCTAGTGTCAAGCCTTTTTTAGATAAGGATGCCTGTCATGGGATATAAGGCCTACCATGATGCATTGCAGCCATATCTTAATTACATCTGCAAAGGCTTTTTCTCCAAATAACGTCATATTCTGAGTATGTTATTCAGCTTTCTAAAGTGTTTGACATACACAGCTGAAAGAGGGAGGGTTTGTATTGGCTCACGGTTTTGGAGACTTTAGTGCATGGTTTACAGGCTCGAAGGCAGAAACATCATGGTGGGAGGGCCTGGCAGAGGGAAGCTGCTAATCCCCTAGCACCAGGGAGCAGAACCCCGGGGAACAACCAGAGAGGAGGAAGCCAAGGATCAGATATAATTCCCAAGGCCAAGCCCCATGACCCAGTTAGATACACCCAGAGATGTACTCTACTATCTCCTAGGAGTCTCTCAAATGAATCAATCAGACTAGGTAAGGTAGAGCACATGAGAGAATACTGAAGTTCTGTTCCCTCTCCATCTCTTCACTTCATCTAACTGAATTTCTATCCATTTGCCAAGTTGCAGCTCCAAATGCCTCTTCTCTATGAAACCTCCTCAGATTTTGTTAGCAAATAATTATTTCTTTATTTTTTAATTTTTTTTTTTTTTTTTTTTTGCAGCACTGGGATGGAACCCAGGGTTTTATGCACGCTGGGCAAGCACTCCACCAGTGAGCTACATCCTCAGCCCACTTTTATTTTTATTTTACTCAAGGTCTTGTGAAGTGATCTTGTGAAACTTGTGATCTTCCTCCTTGCCTGTCCTGAGTAGCTGAGACTACAGGTATGTACCCCCACACTTAACCAAAAATTCTCTCTCCTTTCCTCTGAAATTTTATATTTTCTTTTCTATCAAATCACATGATCTGTCACTCTGAGACCACACCATGATTTCCCATGCTGCTTGGTCCTTTACACAGGATAGATTCTCTCCCTTTATCCTTCTCCCTCTGACTAACTTCCACTAACCACACCACAATTCAGATACCACTATTTTTTTCAGAAATGTGATTCTGATGCATAATGAAATTTGAAAACCACAGTACTAAAGAATAGCAAAAATATAAATTTGACCAATTCCAAACCCCTAAAAGATTTGGTATCAGAATAGCCATTTTGTTTTTAAAAATTTAGGTCTCTCCTTTACTCATTGGGTCTCTCTATAGGTAGTTATGAATCTTAGCTGGGAAATTTTTATTTTTTGACATTTTTAATGGATGAATATTGTATCATTTCTTGTGTGCAAGTGGTTTAAAATATAGTTGAGCTTTTGGTATATTGGATTTAGGACCTCCTTAGCCTAATATCAAAATCCATGAGTACTCCATGAGGACTGATTATTCAAGGACTTTACCTAAAATGACATAGTAATTTTTGGTGAGGCTGTGAAAAAGATACCCTTCTAGGTTGTTGATAGAAATGTAAACTAGTACAAGAATTAATGACACCACATGACAGTGACATGTGCATGCCCATACGGATAACAGCACAACTCATCATAGCTCAGTCTTGGAAGCAGCCCATCAAGGATGAATGGATGAAGAGATTGTATACCCCGTGGGGTACTTCCAGCCATACAGAAGGAAAAGTTTGAGTCATTTGTAGGAAAATGAATGGACCCTGAGACTGTAACACTAACTGAAATAAATCAGACAAAAAAGGTTAAATATCACATGGTTTCTCTTATATGGGAAATAAAAAAACCCTAATAATTTAAAAAGCAAAATAAAAGATAGATAACAAGAAACATAGAGGTAGATCTTTTGCATATGGGAAGAGGAGCTAGACATGGAGGGAAGGAGAGAGAGAAGGGGAAGTAAAAAAGATTAAGATATGTATGTGAACCAACTCCCCCTGGTATATGGCAGACGTACTAATAAGAAAATGAAATGGCATCAGATGTATAGATAACCTACTCACATCCTTCTGTACTCTTTAACTCATCTCTAGATTACTTACACTACCTCATACAATGTAAGTGCTGTGTAAATGGTTGCTGTACTGGATGCTTTAGGGAATACTGACAAAAAATTTTTGTACATGTAAAGTGCATTTGTGAATGGTTTCTTAAAAATATTTTTGATGCAAGATTGATTAAATCTTCTGATATGGAAACTATGCTTATATTATAGACTGCCTATAGCTAATTGGCATGTACATTATCTCAAAAAACTGTTACTTTTGGTAGAGAGAACATTTATAATCTATTCTCTCAGCAATTTTCAAGACTGCAGCACATTTTTGTTAACCACAGTCATAGTTGTGTACCACTAAATATTCTTTTTCTTTAGATTCTTTTTCAGCCCCTCTTTCAGGAGCATATAAGCTCCTCAGTATTTACTCGGCAGATCTTCATGAGGAGACAAAATTAATTCCCCAAATTCTTGGTGGTTTCTTTAAAAATCAGTACCACTCTAGGAGGTTGCCTTCTTCCCATAAACAGATAAGATGCTGGAAGACTTGTTGAAATATCAGAAGAGGCAAATTCTAAAGAGAATTGCATTCTGGAAGGAATTCTCCATCTCACACTCTAACTCATCTTTCCTTTTGGGAATAGAATTGTGAACCCTGAGTTTCCTGGGATGTCATTATACATGCTGGGATTTAATCATGCAAGACTTCCCCCTCCCCTAAAGTGCTCCCGGGGACCATGAAGACATTACTGAGGCAGAGAGGTAGGCTTTTAGAAAAATCCAAGGTTTGAGCTATAGTTTCACGACCTCTCCGCGGCTCTCATGTTAAATCTGTGACTCTTGAGAGCTTTTGCTGAAGGAATCCATCATCCTTTTATTTTGTATTTCCTGGGTCTTACTCAATATTATGACCCTAGGTGGGGAAAACACCGTGACTGGTAGTACTTGAAATGCTGGCACCTATAGTACCTGGAGTTAATGTTACTTGTGGCTTTATCCAGGAACAATTCTGCCGTGAAATACCCAGCTGTAAAAGAAATGAGATGACTGAGAAGGATTCTTTTGAGAGTCTCTGGCATGCAGAGAGGTGATGGGGATCTTGGTATGTACGTGTGGGAAAGTGAGGGGGGATGATAAATAGTGTGCTACTTCTCCTTTAAGAGCACGTCCTTTTATTTCTGACACTTAAAAAGACACTGTCAAAAAGATGTTTTACTGATTTGACTTTCTGTGCAGGAGAATGTGCAACAGTTACCTAGTAAGTGGTTTTATAGGGAGTTTCACCCACACGTTATAATAAACTGAGCCCGAAGATAACATATCTTTTGTGCTTTTACAGTGCTTGGATGATAACTGTGAAAAATTATCTAGTGGAGGTTAGCAAACTGTACCTGTGGTCTTTTTCTCATGACCTCTGTATGATAAAGTTTACTATCTTGGAGCATGATGCATTGTCAAATAATAGGTTTGCTTGTCTGGCCAACAAGAAGTAATTGAGGAGTGTTATAGTTTTACAATCGTGTTTCAATGACTCTGCTGCTTTTGAGTTGTTAGACCTGAACAAAATGGGTCAATGCTGAAAGAATAAAGCCCTCCCCCTCCTCCCACTTTCCTGCATTCCAGGTCTTTTTTTTTGAAGGGGTGTGATGGGGTAGAGGCTTTGACTATCATGATTTTCTGCCTAGAAATGCTAGGCTTTAAGACTGGGCTTGAGATAGGAGATTTCATCTTTGTCTAATGACTGACAATGAATACAGATTGGACTTACCTGCAATATAACCACCGAGCACTCTTGTATTCTTTCTGTCATCAGGGAGAGAACAGGCCAACAAAATTATTTTGGTTTAAAGATTATTTGGACTTCTGATCTGTCTTGGAAGAATGACTTGCCCTATACCTTTCTAAGACTGATTGGAAGTGGGTCAAAGCTCAGAGCTCTAGGAGAGGCACCAAACTGAAGGTTGTTTGACTTTGCTAATTGCACTTCCTTTGGGACAGGTGTCACCCAGCATCTTATACCACATCCTGTAAAACACTAGATCTGTGACACGTGATGTGATGAAGCGAGTTTGGGAAACATCACACACCTAATCGAAATCTTTACTTTGTCCCTCAACATAAGCATAATGATATTAAAAGCCTGGAGAAACTCAATAGCAGAGGAACATTAAATCTGGCATTCTCCTACAGATGACCACAGAGCCTCAAAACACTCCCAACATCCTGCAGAGAAGATGGGCTGTCTGTGGTATTTGGGGAATTTTGAAAAATTGAGGTTTGTAAATATACCCATTGTTCCTTCCAAAAAGAAACCATTCAGAAACCAGTTACTGTGTAGCAACCTCCCCTCAACATACACACATATGCTTGGCTGAGAAATATTTTTAGATAGAACTATCACAATTAAAACTGGAGCATTTCTCCATGCATAGAATGTTATTTCACTGTTAAGAGGATATTTTAGGAAAACAGTGAATGACTGGATCTGAAGACAATCTGGCTGTGATATCAGTCACCCCACTGATCTCCATGGTTGATTCAGCTATGTGTCTGGTTAGGCTGGTGTCCCCTCCTCCCTCCTCACCCCATGTGTGCCCCTCCCTAAACTGCATGGTGGACAGTGTGGTGGAGCAACCACCCTGACCTGTGACAGAGGAGGACCATCAAGGGTAGATATCAAAAGTGTACCGGTAACTACACCCCTCCCCCATGCTAGAACCTCCAAACAAGACTCATATTTGTGGAGAAAAGTTTGATAGACTTGTTTGTGTTTGATGTAGGCAAGGGTTGCTAAAAGTGAAGGGGGGGTAAAGTTGGTCTTGCAGAGAGTCTACTCCAAACATTACAAGTGTTAGGGAAGCCAGGGATTTAGTTCAGTGGTTCTGGTGTCTGCCTGACCAAGAACAAGGTCCTGAGTTCAATCCCTGGAAACCACATATCACACTGCTGGGCATGGGGTCTCACACCTGTAAGCATAGCACTTGGGAGGCAGAGGCAGGAGGATTGTTGTGAGTGTGAGGCTGGCCTGGGCTATATAGTGAGTCTGAGGCCAGCCTGAACTATAAAGTAAGACCCTATCTCAAAAAAAAAAAAAAAAGTGTTAGGGAGTAATGGCCATATTCAGTAGCAGGGCTCTGGGGATTGAAAGGAAGTGAGAGGCTGGGAATGTAGCTTACTGGTAAAGCAATTGCTTAGCATGTGTGAAATCCTGAGTTTGATCTGCAGCACCACAAAAACAATGAAGTAAGAAAGAAAGAAAGAAAAGAAAGGAAGAAAGAAGAAAAGAGAGAAAGGGAGTGGTAGTTCTTCTCTAATATTCTGAATATGATACCCTAGTAGAGGTGTTTAGAGGTAGAACCTCTCTTTACAGAAAGAAAGACTAAAAAGGTGGTGGTGGTGGCTCATGCCTATAATCCCAGCACTTGGGAGACTGAGGCAGGAGAATTGATGCAAGTTCCAGGGCAGCCTGGGCTACGTAGTGAGTTCAAGGCCAGCTTCAACTACAAAGTTAGACTCTGTCTCAAATGAGAAAGAAAGAAAAACAGAAAGAAAGAAAGAAAAAGAAATTTATAGATACAAATTCAGTCCATACTTGGCTAGCTCCAAAGCAGGGTAGCAGGGCAGAGGGGCACGCAGGCAGAAGACAGCACAAGGGACAATTATAGCTCTGTCTATCCCTTATATCTTATCGCCACTTAGAGTAGGTCATGCTCACATCGTTATCCCAGTGCCCACCAGCCTAGCATTGTACCATGAATCAGTCCCAGCATTGTACACTCTAGATCCAGCCATCTATACAAAGCCCCACCTCTGAGCACAGAAGGCTTTGAAGGGCCATTTAGACACAAGCCATAACAGAGATAAGCACAAGCAGCCATATAGCAAGGAGGAAGCATACATAGTTAGAGGAGCTCTGCAGATGCTGCCTCTCCCTCCACGAAGGTCTTAGTAATCATTCTTTTTTTTTTTTTTGGTGCTGGGGATCAAACTCAGGATATCATGCTTGTGAAGCAGGTGCCAGAACCACTAAACTAAATCCCCAGCATGAACTTAAAGAAGCTAGCATCTCTATAGAAGGATATAGGATCTAATTTTGCCATAGGGTCAAGTCTATGTACATCTTTACCATTACTCAAGTTTATTCTCCTGGCCAATTGGTAAAACTGTTATAGACTAGGAAACAAACACTTTGGGGAGTGAAAATGACCTATCATTGAGGCCTCTCATTATAGATATGCTAGTTATCTATTCCTGCACAGCAAATTACTTCAACCTTTAGTGGCTGAAAACAATATAAACACTTGGTATCTTTCACAGCCTCAGGAAATCGGGAGCAATGTAGTTGAGTGCATCTGTTTGAGCTTCTCCTGAGGTCAGAGAAGTGGTGTCCCCATGGCTGCAGTGATTTGAAGGCTTGACTGGAGCTCAAGGTCCATTTCCAAGATGGCGCACTAGTTGGGTGAGGACCAAAGCATCAGCTCCTCACTGGCTGTGGTCAGGTGGCCTCAGTTCCTTCCCACGTGAAGCTGAGAGTGACTTTATGACATAGGCTTCCCCAACAAGTGACACCTTTATAAACAATACTTAGAAGTCAAACACAGGACTCCTTATATTCTGTTTTAAGCTTAACACTAAGTCCAGCCTGCATTCACAAGGAAAGGAATTACATTCCATGTTTCAGAGAAAGAAATGTCAGAAGACATGGTGGTCGTACTTAAAGACCACCACAGTAGTAGCTTGCTCGAATTTAATTCCTTCAAGACGTTAAAGGGTTAATGGAGGGGACAGGGACTAAGACAGAAAGGTGGAGGTCAGTTTGCCAGCATGTCCAGTGTGGAAATCTGTTATGAATTATAGAAAACCTCTTTTATTTATTTTGAAGTGAAAAGATGAGCTCCAGACAGGACTGCTTGTTAAGTTGGATCAAATTAAAAATAGCTTAAACGTTTGGGAAGAGGGGGAGATGATTAGTTCTCAGGATATATTAAATGTCCTCACATGAGAAGGGAGTCAGCTATTGGGAAGGGCTGCTTTGGAAAACATATGCTGTGTCAAACTCCGCCAGCAGATGCAGAATCTGTTGCTAAAGTTAGCTCCTGAGAACAGGGCTGGATGGGTTGCCATCACAGATGTCTCTGGAGCCAGCACCCGAGACAAATATAATTCTTACCCCTGGAAAGCAAGGCTCCATGCGAAAGCCTTCTCACCCTGCTGGAGGGGTTAGGGAGGTGTGAAGGCAGATTTAGGACCCCAAATGCCAACTCCTCTGTGATTCTTTGGAATCACAGAGGATTCTGAAACTCCAAGGTATGCTGGTATTTTGCATTTCTAAATTTGGGAATCCCTCATAAGGTGAATTTTTGTTACTTTAAGAGGAACCCATACTCTACAAAAATCCAGGGCCTGATTAGAAGGTTTTGAGATATGTATTTTGAGATTTATAGCCTGAAATGTTAGAAAAGATATGTGTTCAAAATGCCTAAAACAGACAAAGAGGAGTTAGAATATTACAGTAATGAGAAATGATTTAAGTGATTTCTTTAGCGCAGGAAGCAAATGCTCTTCCCCAAGCAAGAAAGGGATCCAGTTTCATGGCTAATGACATACAAAGGATGTCTAGGTATTCAGCCATCTAATATCACAAGAGCAGAGATTCCCAAAGTGGGTTTCACAGAATTCATTTCTCAAAATGCTTCACAAGAGAAGAATTCTATGACAAGTAAATTAGGCGAAGGGTGCAGCATGATTCTCTTGGAAAATCAAGGGACACCTCCGTGCTTTACTGGCTCTGAAAGCCCTGAAATGAAGAGATGTGTTTCATTTTCATCAGCTACTCTGTTCCCAAATGCAAGACCATGAATCCCTCCCAACTTCTACTGACCAAAGTGGTAGCTTCCCAAGAGTAGGCCTTGCCTCTGCTGTCCATAATTGTAGTCCCACACCTCAAGACGGTGGAATCGGAGGAGAAGGTGCCTTGGAGGGGTGGGGCCCGTTTCAGGACCTCTCCATTATAAGGCCCTCTGGCTAATTCTGTGTTCACAATTTTGTGTTCTTTCCCTTAAAGAACTTTGCAGTTAACTATCAGCTTCAGACCTCTAGAACCTGGATCCATTGTGGCCTGGAACCACTAGATGCTCGACACAGGACTATTGAATAAATGAATGAATGTATAAGTCCCATGAGATAGTAGTCCTTGGAGCAGACACACTGGGAAACACTGTTCTGGAGACACGAGACTCTAGAAGGGAAGCATAGTGGTTAATGTTCATATTAGCTTGAGAGAGAAATAAAATCTCATCTGGGAAAGAAAATAACTTGAAAATGTCGGAGTTAGAAATAAAGTCCAATAGATTTATGATCGACTATCTAGGCTTAACGGTGGCTGGTGTTCCCACCAGTTAGAATTTATCTGATATAATGTGAGAGAATTTCATTGTGAGGGTTTAGAGGGCAAACAAAAACTACAATATGATATTTAATCATCTTGCCCAGTTGCAAAGTTCCCTGAGAGGGAGAGTCTAGTGTCCCTGAACAGAGACCTTTTGCACTCTTGGGCTGGCCGAAGCTCTACCTGCCTGGCACAAGATCTCGCTCGGATGTGGCAAATCGGATTCTGGTGGGAGAGGGTGATGAACGAGAGGCCCATCAACCCAGGGCCATCACTTCTGACCCTTCTCACCAGCTTTTCTTCCCTTCACTTCTAAATGAGGGTTTGACTCTTACATAATGAAGCAGATTTTTAATAGTCCCCACAGCCTTCACACGTCCAGACGAACATTGTCTTTTAAAGACGGGGCTTTGGGGAGTAGCACATGGGTTCCAATACAGCTGTTACTAATAAAAATGTTTGTGGCCCTCTTTTGGAATTGCCTTTTGTGTCAATTATGAGGTGCGTGAGACAAATCCATCCCCGTGGCCATATGTTATTTTTGACCAAAAATGGTCTTACCCAGCTTATCCTGCAAAACGGCTCAGCATATTCAGCTAGTTGGATTTGGGAATCACTTCAGGATTTTTACCCAAACTCAAACCCACTGTCAAAAGAAAAATCGTGCCAGTACTGAATGTGCTAAGATCTGTACCCTGTGACCTGAGAGACCAGCACCACACTCCGGCACAGAGCGGAGGCCCGTGCCAGGGCTGCCTTCAAACCATGGTCAGCGTCTTCTTTTGCGAAGTTCAAGTAGAGTTTTGTAAACTCTGAATCTGAATCCTGCGTGTGCATGTGCGTGTGTGGGTGTGTGAATTGTGAGTGTGTGACCAAGATTAACCTCTGTGTTAAACAATCACTCTTATTAACTTCAGTCACAGTCGTTCCTGTTTAATTTTTCTGTTGAGATAAGAGTCTGTTGTGACCAGGCCGGAAGGCACAGCTGAAAGTTAATCAAACTCAGGTGGGGGGAAAGCTTTTGGGGGGCGGGGAATGTCACCTGCATAAACTGGCACCGTGTGCCATGACCACAAGGGGGCAGACTCTAATACGGAAGTGCACAATGGGTTTAGCTCTCAAGAAAAAAAAAAAAAAAAAGTCCCAGGAAACGAAAGAAGTTAGCTGGGTGCTCTGCGTGTGATCAGCCTGCTCCTCCTCCGGGGCCTTGAAGTGCCGTCCTGTCATCTCTGGGGCCAGCGGTGGCACTGTCGGTGCTCACGGCAGAGCGGAGGGAGGCGGAGAAGGGAGCGATGCTCCACCCTCTGAGCACCTCCGTTTGTGTTCCCTGCTTCGAGTGTGCTGTGGCTGTGAGTCCACTCCTTATATCACCCTAAAACACGAGCATTTCCTCCCTGTAGATGAGGAAATCGAGGTCCAGCGAGACAGAAGCTCATCGTTACACAGCGCCACTCCGCGAGTATTAACAGGAGAGCAGAGCTTCAGGCGTAGGCCTTCTGATTCCTAAGTCCACAGTCTCTTTTAACCCCACAGCCTCTCTGGAAAGATAGCGCTCTGTGTGCGCGTTTTCCTTACAGATCTGACGGGGTAAGATGAGTGGCTGGGAGAAGCCCAGCACTGATGCGCCACTGTTGTCTAGTGACACGGGGACGGAGACTCTGTGTCCACATACTGAGGTTATGAGGTGTGCAGGGAGGAGTTCCGGGTCATCCCTCTGGATGCGGGGGCACCGTGTGCTGCCCGTGCGCCCGTGAGAGCGTAAGGCCCCGTCTGTCTCTGATGGAGTCGGGCACATCATAAATACAGTGAAAGGCCCTAGCTGAAAAACGCATGTGCAGACGCGTACAGTAAAGTCTTGAGTTGGGTCTCGTCTAAGTTCTGTCTCCTCTCTGCTGCTGCTTCCTTGTTAATAAGTTGAAGGGACGCTTCTAGAGGACATCGAAGTCTTTTTTCGGATCAGACACTTCCAGACTCAGCACCACTCTCCGCGCTGGGTGGATGGCTGTGAGACTCTGAGGCTCCAGAGGGCCAACTCCATGTGAATTAAATATAGATTCTCAATCGTGAGCTGAGGAAGGGGCGGTTTCTCTCCCTCTGTATACATTAGGACACAGGGAGAGCCTCAGTTTCTCCTATACTTGGCTTTCCTGGAATCTCCTCACGTGGAACTGTTGGAGAAATGATGCCTGAGAGGAAGAAGGCCAGGAGTTTTTTTATTGTCACTGTTCCAAACTGAGGCGTTTGTCATGGTCTCAACACTGTCCGCAGCCCCCAGAAAGCCGGATACAGCAGAATCTGCAATACTCTGGGCTGTCATTGCATTCAGAGTCCGTGCACTGCGATGGATACATGACAGGTTCATTCTAGGGCTGTGGACTTCCGGACTGGTTTCCAGACACACCGGAAATGGCTTTAGTCCAGGTCCTGTTATGAACATAACTATGAAAGCAGGAGGGCCGCGTGGCTGTGGCTGTGAGAGGAAGACTCTCCCCTGGAGTCTCCGGCCCATGCAGACTGAAGGGAGGTCTATTGGTCATTTTATCACCTGCTGAGAACAAGTTTAATGATTCAAAACCAGTTTCCCAAGTTCATCCCTTGTTTCTGCCACAACTGACTCCATCTTCATTCATTGAAAACATTGGTGCTACTAATTCAAAGTCATTCCTCGCTGACAATAGGCCAAGACTGCTCTAAGCACGTCTAGCCGTTAATTAATTTAATCCTCATGGCAACTTTACAAGACAGGTACTATTATTGTCTTTGTTTTATGGGTGAGAAAACCAGGGGAGGGAAAGGTCAATACCTTACCCAAGGCCATGGCAGAGTTAGTGGTGCTGGGTCTGTTTTTCAAACTCTTACATGATCATCCCTCTCAAAAGACTGTAAGTAAGCACTGTTACCCACCTGGGCAGAGTGCTTGCCACTGTTCTGGTGCTGCTGGTATTCCCTCTGCTGGCACAGAACCCAATCTTAACTCATACATGTCATTTCTAGAAATCAGGTCCTGGGAAAGCTCTCCACAGCTTTGGAAGCAAGCCAGCTAATGGGCTCTCAGTAAGCTCTGCGAGTTCCCCTCAGGGAGCCTGAAGGAACTTTGTGTTTGTTGTTTATCTCCTTTTTCATTAGTGTTACAAACTTCTGGCTCTCCAACACCTGGATCTAGCCCTGGCAGAAACTGATGTTTATGTCTTGACTGGCCAGGGAGCAACCCTAGCACGTTAGGACATCTCAAGAAGGACAGTCTGGTTTTGTACCCTGACAAAGCCTCTTCCCTCGTTTTATTCCCATTTATCTACACAGTTTGCCCCAAATCTTGTTTCCTTTAGGAGGGGTCCCCTAAGGTCAGGGAGCTGCCTGTGACTGTCTCTCCCCTCGCCAACGATCCTCATGACTCACCCCATAGTGTAGAAGGATCACTGCTTTGGAGTCAGAAGACTTGGCTTGACCTCCAAGTAGCTGTAGGACTGACTGAGTAAGTTAAGCCCTCTGGTTTTCAGATTTTTTCATGTATAACGAGACAGCGGTAGCATTTGCTTCAACTGCTTGGTGAGAGGATTAAATTAGATAAAATACGTGTAATTGTTTTATTGATGATGATGTGTGATAAAACAGAACATATTATGCTTACTAGTATCTTAGTCCTAGCCTCCAAGGAATGCTTTTTCTTTTCTTTTTGAGACAGGGTCTCACTTTGTAGTTCAGGCTGGCCCTGAGCTCAGCCTTAAACTCACATCACAGCAATCCTCCTGCCTCTGCCTCCTCAGTGCTGGGATGACAGGTGTGAGCCACCACACCTGGCACTGTGGTATGTGGTACTGATTGCTGCTGGTTGTGAGTCTCCACACCTAGTATTGTATGTGGCTATTGGGGGTCTGAACCTGAGTCCTTGTGCTTGCAAAACAGGTCCCGAAACCACTGAGCTAAATCCCCGGCCCTACTTTTTTCTTTTTACTTTCATTCAGCACTATCTGTTACACTGCATTTAATACTTAACTACTTGCTATTGTGTATCTTTTGGTAATTATTTTGTGTGTCAGACTTTATTTTTTAAAGTAAATTGGCAAATCTTAGAAGGCATGGATTATGTTTTTATAAGTTTTCAAGAACAAGGCTAGGCAGGGCTGGGGATTTGGTTCAATGGTTCCGGTGCCTGCCTTACAAGTGCAAGGTCTGGGGTTTGATCCCCAGTAACTGCATACAACAATACTGGGTGTGGAGACTCACACCCACCAGCAATCAGTACCACATAGCACAATGCTGGGCATGGTGGCTCACACCTGTAATCCCAGCACTTGGGAAGCACAGGGAGGAGGACTGCTGAGTTAGAGGCTGAGTTCAGGACCAGCCTGAAATACAAAGTGAGACCCTGTCTCAGAAAACTAAAAAAAAACTAAAGAAAAAAAAAAGAATAAGGCTAAGCAAACAAAAACACTTTAGGTACAATAGAAGGCATAGATAGGACCAGAGTATTTCCCCCCATCCCCAAGAAGGTAACTCATTGGCAAATATACAATGGCCTTGACATTTTCTGGGGCTGGTTGGACTCTCAGTGGCTGGCTCACACCAATAAAGATTACAGGAGAGTGATATACAGCAAATTCCTACTGGTTTAGAATGAGGGACTGTGTACTGATTCCTGAAGTGTTCACATTTCTTACCTGGCCACTTCCAGGGCACTGCACACCTGGAAGCCACATTTGTCATGGGAGGGTTGCTTGGTGAGCCTGGGACCTGGCTTGGGGAGAAAGACAATTAATAGTCAGTCTTGCCTACCATGTGGCTTCCTGAGTCCATGCTTCATGACGGAGTCTGGGAAACAGAAGGGTCACAGTCCCTGGAGTTAAGTGCTTCTGCCACTTGTACACTGGTGAATCCACAGGGTCAATTTTCCACTCTTCCGACTTCCCTTTTTATATTCTGGAGTTTTCTCCTAATAAAATATCATAGATTTGGTGACTGCTTACTAAATTATAAGTACATCCAATTCTGCTTCCTTAAGATTATAGTCTGATTATTTAAGTTGCCTCCCTGGGTGCTTGCTTATTGATTATCCATTATTCTGAGACAACTTGAAATGTGCAGTATTCATCTTATTCATGCCCAAGTCCCGGCTTATGTGAGGTTGGGGTCTGCTCTTACTGCTCGGAGCTCCCAGCCAGCCTCTTGGCTCTCTCCTGTGAAAAGGCAGTCCCACCAGCGTGTGATTTTGAACTGCTGAGCTGATTTAACTCTTACCGAGAAACCTGGGTTTTAAGTTTTGATGTCTCGTCATTCTCCCTTCTGGAATCAGGGATTCTGGGGCTACCTGTGCACCAAAGATGGAAAACTTCATGGTTTTCATGGCTGGACCTGCACTGCACCCTCTGGGCTTGCTGGCAAGGACTAACTTGTTGATTTTTATTGCCACCTGTTTTTAGCCCACCTGAAATGGATCCTCGGCAAATGCATGGGGTCTGTCACCAGGCCCTCAGCCATAATCCAATGCAGTTAAAAGGCACTTTCTCTCCTGCTGAGAAATTAACACCTTCTCCTTTGTCCCAACTTTCTGGGATCATTTCCAATAGGTCTTGGCTGGGAGTTAATTAAATCTGTGTTGACACATACTCAATTTCAAGAGGCTTTGCACATACAGGAAACCTGTTGAGATTTTCCCTTTTGGGTCCAAAACTGCTGATCCATCTCTTTACCCCAGTTTTTAGGGTAGGTTTCCTACTTGCCAGGAAAAGGTAGAATTTAAAGTGGAAAATTTATGGGGTTCCCTACTCTAAGAAAACCATGGTCTGCCACTTCCTCATAAAGCTTTTTCAATTTCATGGCTTGTCTTTTGCAAGAAACTTTGTATTTTCTGTTCAAACAACTGGGTTTGTGATTATAGGAAGCTCTCAGAGGCAGGGAAGAAGCAAATAGCAAGTGGGGTCAGAATTCTCAGCCAGCGGCAGCTGGTTCAAGAGCATGGTGCTCAAAAACAGAGTCAAAGATCTAAATGTAGGTCAAGTAATTTTTAATTCTGATTGGATATTTCATATGCATAGCCAGGAGCTTTTTTTTTCCCCCTTTTTTCTTTTTTCATCAAGAGTTAGAGATTTAGATGGCTTATAGGAAAAGCTATTAGCAGCAACATCTAGAGTCTTCTAGACTCTCCCAAGAGCATACACTGGTCTCACCAGATGTTTTGTGCTTATTTTAGGGACCAGAGCACTTCTCGTGAGTAGGCAGAGCATCCTTCCTGTGCTGAGTTGGACCCTGGCACTGTGGCCTCTTGTAGTTTGGTCATTTCACAGCTGGGTCTGTTTGCTGTGTGTGCTGTACGCACCAGGGACTGCCACCTGCCATTACATGGCTGTACTTACTGGCCAACACTGTTTGGCCTGTGCAATTTATTTTTGTTGTTGTTGTTGAGTCCACCTTAAAAATTAGAATTATATAAAATTAGATTATTTTATAAATTAAATTATTTAAACATTAGATTGTATAAAAATCAAGAAGTGATGTATTTCTTGAAAACTGGAGTGCTCTGGCAATATTGCTGGGTAACAAGGGGCTGTGGCTGAGTGGAGCGGTGCCTTTCATGGGGTAGTATGCCTTCCTGCATAGTTCTTTTGTCACCTCTGATTATGTACAGGAATTTCACTTAGTTGCCAAGAAATATCCTGAGCAAATAATCCAAGTCTTAAAAATCAGAAGATAGTTGCTCATAGCTTCTGCAGGAGGGAAACAACTTACACTGTCCTCTCTCTGTGACGCACTCAGAAGTCCAGAATGAGTGTGTCTGGGCATTTGACCCGAGGGGGTAGTCAGGGCTCTGGCTGGTTTGCTCAGTTTTTGTTGTGGTAATCAGGAGGAAGGCAAAGGTCTGGAGTGAGCATGAGAAAGAGGCTCTGGCAACAGGGGCACAGATGGTAGGTGACACCTCTGGAAAGAGGATGCCGAAGAAGTGTTGTGTGGTCTGACATTATACTTGGGGTGGGGCTGGCGGTCACAGCCATAAGATGTTGCATGCGACTATTTGACCCAGGCCTTTCTGCCCAAGTGACTCTGCACTGTTTCATGTAAGGAGCCACAGGCTCAGATATTTCATTCTCATCTGTGTCTCCTCTGTGGGCCCCAACCTAGCATATGGGGCTCCATAAAATGAGAAGGAACCAAACCATGTGCCCAGGCAACATGTGCTCCTCACATAAATGTGTATGTGTGCTGTGCACGTGTGTAGGAAGGGACTTCACAGGTGTGTCTGAAGGGTGAACATTAACAGATAGTCAAAGAAAAGAGGAAAAGCATTTGGGAACATATAATTCATGCCAAAAGATAAAAGGCTTTATCATCAGATCATGATAGTTCCTTTAGAGATATTACCCCTCCCCTTCCCAAAGACGAGGAGCAGTGATGGTTAGTGGATTGCATTGTTGCCCCAAGGCCAGGAATCCACAGCGACAGCTCTGAGTGATGAAGGCTGGGGTGAGCGGCCTCATTTGGTGAAGCACTGGCTACTTACCAGCCTTCCTCTGACATCCATTTTAAGTCTGTCCCCGCTTCTTACTCAGAATATGTGCGGCACACACCACGGCACTGATGAAGAAGGGAAGGCTACGTGACAGAGTGTCAAGCACTCTGGATTCGAGTGTGTCCCCTTCAGTCTGTTGCTTAGGTCTGTGAGTATAGGCAGACTGCTTTGTCTTTCTGAGCTTCAGCTTGTTTGCTGCAAAAGCAGTTAATCACTATACCAGCTGCTGAAGAGTTTATGTGAGGAGTGAACAATGCCTGGCCTTTAGGAAGTGCTCCAGTGTGATCTATTGTTATTTCAAAGTTCAAAGTTAAATGGGATTCTCAATTTATCACTTTCTTCAAATGATGTTTTGCCTTTTCTTTTTCTTCTCTTTCTCTCTCTCTCTCTTTTCCTGTGCTGGGGATTGAACCTAGGCCCCCACTGATGCTTGGCAGTCGATGTATCACTGAGCTACATTCCAGCCCTAATGATGATTTCTTACCATTGTGATCTGCATAGCTGGAAGAAGACTGGCCTACATGTTTTCCTGGTTTCCCAATTCTGCAGTTATTTTTCATGTTTTGGCGTACAGATATGCGATGGTCACACAGGAGGGTAAGAGAGAACAGACTTCCTTTGTTAGGAGAGAGAAGCTGGAACAGTCTCTCTCGTGTCACACCAACTCTCAGAGCACTTACCCTTGTTAAGAAATGCCATCTGCCTCAGTCCTCTTTGTAGAAACCCTCCAACTCTCACCAGGGTGTCCTAGGGAGTTTCCTGACCACAAGGCTCAACCCGATCCATGTTGCTGCCCACAACGCAGCAGGACTTGGCTCAAACCCTCACAACAATTTTCCCCTCTTCTTCCTCTAGAAACCTAGAACTTCTCCCAAGTGTAGACAGATACCCAATTTGGACCTGAACCAGAGAAAATTCCTTATAGCCCAACATATGAGACTGAAGACTCTTTCTTGTCTCTCTCTGCTCTCCGCTTTCCAGTCATGGCAAGGGAAGATAAAAGGCAGCATTAGCCCTTATTCCTATAGCCTGGCTCCTCAGATGAGCATGTCAGGCTGGATACTGTAGCTAAACATAAATGAACGGTTATTAATGATGGTCATAATGTTTTCGAGCAGTTAGCTGGCTGGGATTCTAGGATTTTTTTTCCACTGTGTTTTGAAGGGTTAGGTTATTTAAACTTACCATCAAATAGAATCAAATCAAAGTGAGCTAATTTTTCTTAAACACTAATCATTTTAAGGCTATTGAACTAAATATAGAGGCAGTTCATTAAATCATTAAAACAGCCTGCAATAATGCTCACAAAGTCATTATGGAGCTATTCCCTAGCCAGAGAGGTAGTGTTGCCTTAAGCACAGTTTAATCAAATTAGATGGTGGGCTATGTCATGGGGTTTCTCCTATTGATATTCATTAAAAATACATGATTTATCACTAATCTCTGTGAGGTAGAGCCCACTCTTCCAAATGAATTTTGTAAATGTCAAGGGGAAGAAAACAGAATGGCGTATTGTTATAATAATTTAAGAGTGGTGTGATCACATTTACATTTTATATACTATGCAATTTAGGAACAGATAATAGCTTTAACAAGGCTAAACTTTTTTCCTTAGTTAAAGTTGGAACAGAGAGGCTGAACCCTGAGGATTAGCAACTATATTTTATCACAGAGTGGGGGGGAGGGGGGACTCACAAGTTTGAATGATCTTTCTGTAGAATGGTATCTGCTCCCATTGTTCAGTTAATGCTTTTTTACATTCCTTGGTGGACAGATTTCTACATAAAATTCACACTGTCCCGTTTGGTGAAAATAGGAGTCTTTATTTCAGACCCCATCCCAATGTGGCACTTGAGAGAGGTGTTCATGGTCTGGCCCTGGCCCGGGTGTCCCCTCAGTGCCTGACTTGCGCTCCCTGTCATCAGTGGCGCTCCAGACCTTGCCTCTCTCCTCTGCCCTGCTCCTTCCTCTTCTGGACTGCAGAGGGCTGATAACAGCTATGGAGTACCCCACCCAGAGGTATTTGCATTTTAACAGGGATCAAAGCTGAAACGAAAGGGATTAGGTCCTAATAGTAGAATTTTGAGCATCATCCAGTGGTGAAAGAAGATTTTCTGCTCCCAGAGGGAGCCTCTCTCTGGCCTTCAAGGAAGAGGAGGACAGTCCACCCAGGGCCACGCCTGGGGACGGATGGGTGGACAGAAATGAAGTAGACTGAGAATGTCTTCTTTCTGTTCTGAGCCTCTTGTTTTTTAAACTAGGAAATGAGCTTTCTGGGTTTCAAGAATCCTCTCCTAAACAGGTATCTTGCTAGGGGTACACTTTGAAATATTCTGACTTGGGCTGGGGATTTAGCTCAGTGGTTCCAGCGCCTGTCTTGCAAGTGCAAGCACCTGGGTTCGATCCCCAGTAACCATATACAATACTGGGCATGGAGACTCACCCCAGCAGCAACCAGTACCACATACCACAGTGCCGATGTGGTGGCTCACACCTGTCATCCCAACACTGGGGAGGCAGAGGCAGGAGGATTGCTGTGATGTGAGTTTGAGGCTGAGCTCAGGGCCAGGCTGAACTACAAAGTGAGACCCTGTCTCAAAACAAAACAAAACCTGAAAAAGAAATATTCTGACTTGCCCTCTAAACTTTTTTTTTTTCTCCTCAAATTGGGGAGTAATGTTTGAAACTCAAATTTATGATTTAGTTTAAAACTCTCAATCTTGCCTTTAAAGGAGCCCCAAAGGCAGAAAGACACTTTAAAAAAGGCATTTTTGGTATGAAAATGTACTTGTTCTTACCAAGACACATGAGCTGTCCCCACACTTAAGATACTTATCACAAACTTTTCAGATTATGACTTAGAGCCAGAATGGTCAGAATCAGCAGACAGAGTCCCTCGATTTGTACAAGATAAGAGGCTTTAAGCATCTTGGCCATTTAACCTAATCTAAAGAAGAAATGCCACTGAAGTAAAAATCCTACTTATTTTATGCTGTTACACTGCACAGTGATGGAAATGCCCACCTTTTCCTGGACGAGAATCTTTGGTTTGACTCTTAGCTCAATGGGGAGCTCTCAGAACCCCTTCCCATGCCAAATTCAAGATTCAGTAAGGCCTGGCCATTAGCCACGGCGTCTCCTGCTTGTGAAATAACGGAGACGTGAATGGGATGCACTCAATTATGGGCAAGAACTGACTTAACTTCTCAAAATAATAAATGAGGGTCCCTGCAAAGCCTTTTGTTAAGTAGTTGAATGTCTAATTCACCTGGGACATCATTTCAAAATTCATTTCATCTTCGATAATTTGTTGAAAGAAAGCGCAGTACTGGTGGTTTCTCTCATGTCAGGCTGCACACACCTACGAACAGGGCACATTTATTTTAATGATTCATAACTGCAAGTTTTGTGGCTTAATGGGAAAGTACTAGATATATTTGAAATGTTACTGCCTTCTCCCCTCTCTGCATTCATCAGGGAAATGCTTCGACTGCTTGCCTTCCACTTGTGTGCTCAGTGGAGCTCATGTTATCCATCCATGCCCGGAAACATCACTCTCGCGTATTTGTGGCCAGAGTGGCTGGGAGTCGCGTGGTGACTGATTTCAGGTGGACGGTGTTGGGTGTGTGTTGTTTAACTCACAGTTTCCCTCAGAGATGGATAACAGGAGGCTGGGAGAATAAGCCAAAAGAAAGAATATTTTTCTTTCTGCTCCTGTGGCATCCCCACACTCCCACTAAGAGCCATGGTGACAGCTTTGCTGTCATGTACTGAAAGATATTGCCTTTATTTTTATTGAGCTATTAAAACTTCTCTAGAAATAGGAAGACTGATACTAGGTACCACCAAATTAAGGTACTTGGACTGGACCAAGGTGAACAACTCACCCTAGTTTCCTCTCATCTTTCCTGGTTTTTAGCACGCCTGGGGCTCTTAGTCCCGGATACACTGGGATTAATAGAGAACCTGAGAATTTTTCCTGTCCTTGTCCTCTTTAGTCTCATTTAAACAGCTGAGAAAGCTGTCACTTGCCTATCTGTCTGTCTGTCTGTCTATTTATCTATCTATCTATCATCTAATCTATCTTCTGTTGAAAATTCTCTCCGTTTTGATCCGTGTGAAGATTTTTCAGAAAAGTAGGATTAGAGATCCCATTTGACCCTGCTATTCCCCTGCTAGGGATATACATGAAAGAATTAAATGATTCATATCACAGCGACATATGTGCACCCATGTTTATAGCAGCTCAGTTTGTGATTGCTACATCTTGGAAACAACCAAATGCCCATCAGCTCTAGACTGGATAAAGAAGATGTGGTTTTTCTATAAAACGGAGTATTACTCTGCCATAAGGAATGATAAGTTTGAGTCATTTATACTCTGATGGATGTACCTGAAGGACATTCTCATAAGTAAAATAAATAGGTCATGGATATATAAATATCTTATCTTTTCTCTAGTATGAGAAACTGAAGATATAAATGAATTCTAGAATATATGATAGATACAGTGAAATAGAAAAT
>PVIR01013856.1:0-41312 GCA_004026965.1 Petromus typicus
AAAAAAAAAGGGAAGGAAAAGTCTCAGATCTATGTAAGATAGTTGCAGGAGAAATTCAGAGGGTAATCAACACTTACTTCAAAAACTGGCACTCCAGTAAGATGGAAAACAGAAGAAATGGACACATATGAACTGAAGTTGAATGAAGATATAAAAATGCTAAACACCCTGATATCAATGAAATTGAAAATGTAATTAAAAACCTTCCATCAAAGAAAAGTTGTGATCCTGATGGCTTCATTGTTGAATTCTACCAGACATTTAGGGAAGAGCTAATGACACTACTTTTCAAATTCTTAAATGGAACTGAAAGAGGTCAAAGTCTCCCCAATTGATTCCTCAAAGCAATTATTACCTTGCTTCCAAATGCAGAGAAAGACCAGTCAAGAAAGAGAATTACAAGCCAATCCCTCTAATGAAATATACATGCAAACATCCTTCATAAGACACTGGAAAATAGAGTACAGAGGATCATCAAGATCATACACCCTGACCAAATTGGACTCATCCCAGGGATACAAAGATGGTTCAACATATATAAACTTATAAATGTATTGCAGTATATTAACAGACCCAAGGATAGAAAATATATGGTCTTCTCAACAGATGCAGAAAAAGCATTTGACAAAGTCCAACACCTATTCATAATCAAAACCCTACAGAAAATTGGAATAGATGGTCTTTATCTCAACCTGTTAAGTTATGAAAATACAACAAGTACCATACTAAATGTTGAAATACTGAAACCTTTCACACTAAGATCAAGAACAAGACAAGGATGTCCACTTCACCACTCCTGTTCAATATAGTGCTGAAAACATTAGCTACAGCAATTAGGCAAGAGAAAGAAAAGAATAAAGATAGGAAAGGAAGAAGTTAAGCTGTCATATTTTCTCATTATATGATACTCAACAAAGAAGATCCCAAAAGCTCAGCCAAAAAACTGTCTAAATTTCCAGGTTTGATACAATAGCTGGGTACAAAATCAACAGCTTTCCTACACAAATATAATAGACTCACTGAGAGACAAATAGAGGACACAATGTCTTTTATAATAGTACTCCTGAAAGTGAAATATCTAGGAATCAATCTAACAAAGGATGTGAAAGACCTCTTCTCTTAAAACTGTAATACCTTGAAAAAGGGGATTAAAGAAGATATCAGAAAATAGACATTTCAGGCCAGGGATTTAGCCCTGTAGCTCCAGAGCCTGCCTTGCAAGTTCAAGGGTCTGGGTTCAAACCCTAGTAAGCGCATACAACAATGCTGGGCATGGAGACCCATGCCCAGCAGCAATCAGAACCATATGGCACTGTGCCTATAATCATACCTATAATCTCATCACTTGGAAGGCAGAGGCAGGAGGATTGCTAGGAGTTCAAGGCTGAGCTCAGGGCCAACCTGAATTGCAAAAGTGAGACTTTGTCTCAAAAAAAAAAAAAAAAAAAGAAAAGAAACAAACAAACATTTCTCACTCTTGGGTAGGAAGAACCAATACTGTCAAAATGGCCATACTGCCAAAACTACTATACAGATTCAATGCAATCTTGATTGAAATCCCAACAGCATATTTCACAGAGATAGAGAAAATAATCCAAAACTAAGTCTGTAACTACAAGATACCTAGAGTTGCAAAAGCAATTCTAGACTACTAGAACATGGTAGGGGTATCACAATCTCCAATTTGAAACTATACTACAAAGCCACTGTGATTAAAAAAAAAAATCCCAGCAAGATTCTGGCAAAGAAACAGATTTATGGATAAATGGAACAGACTAGAAGGTACAGAAACAACTCGAGACATACTAGGCCACCTTATCTTTGACAAAGGAGCCAAATACCCTTGGTAGGGGAAAGATAGCCTCTTTTATAAATGGTACTCAAAAAACTGGAGTTCAACTTGGCAAAGATTAAAGCTAGATTCATGTGTTTCATTATTCACCAAACTAAAAATCAAAGTGCATTAGAAACCTAAACATTAAAATATAAATACTAAACCTGCTGGACTATAGTTTAGATGGAACTCTTGGAGACAATGACATGGGGAAAGACTTTATAAGCAAAACTCAGTAGCACAAGAACTAGAAGAACAAAATCAGTAATTGCACAGGAGTAATTGCACAGGAGACACTACTAGCAGAGTGAAAGACAACCTACAAGTTGAGTCTAGAATATATATAAAGAATTTAAAATCAGCTCCTCCAAATTTCATAACTCAATCCAAAAATGGGCCTCTGAAATGCAGACATTTTTCAATTGAAGAAGTAAAGGCAATGAAGTAACATATGAAGAAATAGTCAACATTCCTTGGTCATTTGATAATGCAGATAAAAACAACGAGTTTTTTGTTGTTGTTTTTTGTTTTTTGTTTTTGTTTTTGTTTTTGTTTTTTTGAGACAAGGTCTTGCTTTGCAGTTGAGGTTGGCCCTGAGCTCACTATGTAAGCCTAGGCTAGCCTGGAACTCACAGCAATCCTCCTGCCTCTGCCTCTCGAGCCACCTGCCCAGCATTGTTGTTGTATTTGGTTACAGGGTATCAAAATGGTCCTTTTGCTTGCAAGGCAGGCACTGGAACCTTTGAGCTAAATACCCAACCCAACAATGAGATTTTATCTCAGTCCAGAAAGAATGGCTGCTATTAAGAAATCAACCAACAACAAATGCTGGCAGGGTTATGGGAAGAAAAGAACCCTTCTCCACTGTCCCTGGGAATGTAGACTGATGCAAATGAGGTGGAAATCAGTGTGGAGATTCCTCAAAAAGCCAAGATTATTGGTTTCATTTGACCATACTATTCCCCTGCTAGGTGTATACACAGAAGAATTAACACTATCATACTACAGTGACATATGTGCACTCATGTTTATAGCAGCTCAGTTTGCGATAGCTAACCCTTGGAAACAGCCCAAATGCCCATCAATGAGAAACTGGATAAAAAAGATATGTTTTTTTTATAAAATAAGAATATTATCCTACTATAAAAACTGATAAATTTGAGTCATTTGTATTCAAATGGATGTACCTTGAGAGCATACTCGTAAGTGATATAACTGAGACACAAATGTGTAAATATTATATCATTTCTCTAGTATGAGAAACTAACAGTGTAAATGAGGTCCTAAAGGTATTATAGATATTGTGTAATAGAAAGAAAATGTTCAAATGAAATTTAAATAAGGATAGAGGAAAATGAAGGGAAAGAGAAAATTTGGTATAAAAAATGAAACATAGCTTATGTATATAGGAATTGGGAGTCGTAAGGTAGGAAGGGAAAAGGAAAAAATGAAAATCAAGATATGTCATGTAAAGGTACAAATTTTTAATGTTGAATGTGATCATAAGGTGTATGTAAAATGTACCAGTTTAAGTACATATATACATACAAACAAACCTAGCTGTGACATTTTCCTGAATTGCCTCCTCAGAATAAAGTTTGCTTGCCTTAACAGTTTGTTCAAAGCCCTGATACACTGGCATTTTTGTTGCTGTTTGGTTGGTTTTTGAAACAGGGTCTTGCCATATAGTTCAGGCTGGCCTTGAGCTCACTATGTAGCCCACGCCGGCCTCAAACTTGCAAAAAATGTCTTTCTTCAAATTTACAAATGTTCTGACTACAGCCTTGTATGACAACAGCTAGAAATCTCAGACGATTGTTTTCACCACTTCATTCACTATTTTAACTGCCCGAGACCTACAGCTTCTTCACTTTAATTGGACCACCCTCTGTCATTTTACAGAGCTAGTTAATTTGAAGTTCAACTTGAGAACATTGTGTGATCCCCTTCAACTCTTTCATTTACTAACCCTCCAAGGAGAGGAAAGAATTCTGTAGACCACGCTATCCATAAAAACCTTTACTGAATGTAAACAAAATTGTTCCCAAACTTCTGCCTTCTTCACAGTGACCTCTTAAGGGAAAGTCACCACTATCTACATGTCCTTGTACCTAATACACTGCCTCATATGTAACAGATACTCAGTAAATATTAAATAAATGAATGGATGAATGTATCATATAAAGTTATGGCTATTTCCCAAATTCCAATTGCACTGTTACTTGCAAAACTATTCTGATTCTTCATATATTTCACAAACTCACTGAAACTTCTAAAATAAGAACACATTGCCCATTGTTTATTGGACTGGAAAATTCTCCTAATAAGACACATGACAGAGAGAGCAAGGAAGGAAAATCTTCCAGAAATAAAACTGAATATTGAAGACAAAAAATTGAAAATTGTTTGGTTTACCCAAGTAGTGATGTTATTCTTTTTTTTAATAAGAAAGAAAATTAAACTGTTCACTTCAGGGCGAAAAGTGGCTGCAGTGAAACCAAAAAAATTGCTCACAAAGAAAGGAATGGGGAAAAAAGAAAAACTAATATGTAAAGAATAATTCTAGGTCAATTTAATCTTTCCTAGAACTGGCGGAGGAAAAAAAAAAATCACAAAATGGGCCAACGTGGTCTTAGTTTTAAAGGTCTGTAGGAACAAGGAAACAGTCAAAATGCATCAACAAAATTAGTAAAGTATTAAGGCTACTTGTACATTTACTGGTGAAATAAGAATTAAGGAGAGCACAAGTCTCCGTCCGGAGGCTCCTGTGTTTATATTTATAATAGAGGAGACATGTCTGCTCATCCAGCTCACTGCTGTTATTTTTTTTATTTTACTTACCACTTACTCATCTTTTCAATCAACTATTCAAAGCCACAATCTCAACCTCTCCTAAGTCCCCACAGCCTTCCTACTTTCAGAGGTACCAAATTCAAGAAAGCAGAAAATTGGTCTCCTGGTATTAGTATTCCCTGCTTCTTAGCTGCAACTCAATAGAAATGCCTATTACATAAAAGACAGCATGATAGAGCCTGAAAACACAGCAGCAAGGTGACAACAGGGTCTCTATATTTGTAAGGTTTTTATCTGTTGGAAAAAGATAATGAAATTCATTTCAGAAAGTAGTTCATTCTAAGATGAGAAATTGTATTATAGAAGAAACTTGGGGAAAGGATTACTTACAAGTAATTTTTAATTGCCTTGAGAGACTTGATTTCAAGAGAGTTTTCTAGTGAGAGGAACAGATTAGTGCAAAGACCCAACTTGCTTAAGGAAGGGACAGTTTATCTGGGATGAACTGAGAGATAAGAGAGAGAAGAGGACAGAGCACTGGGCAGAGGTAAAGCAGGGGAAGTCTTGTAGGCCATGATAAAAAGTTTAGCTTTTCACTTCTGGTGTAAGGGAAATTTGTTAGAAATTTTAAGAGTATCATAGACTGGCTGGGGATTTGGCTCAGTGGTTATGGCAACTGCCTTGCCAGTGCAAGGCCCTGGGTTTGATCTCTGGTACCTACATACAATAATTCCAGGCATAGTGGGCTCATGCCTATAATCCCAGCACTCAGGAGGCAGAGGCAGGAAGATTGCTGTGAGTTTGAGGCTTGCCTGGGCTACACAGTGAGCTCAGGGTGAGCCTTAAGTACAAAAAAGCAAGGCCCTGTCATGGACTAATACCACCAGCTATGCTAATATCAGAGAGAGACATGTCTCCTTATCTGATAATGTGTTATCCACTGCCTTTTCTAGGACATAAAATTGATAATGCATCAATTGTTCATTTTCTAGCCCTTCTATAACTTCAAACACAGCTTCTTTACTGGCTTTTTCCCCTAAGGTATATTAAAATAAAAAATGGCTTTGAAATAATGCATCTCTCTTAACATAACAAGTAAATTGGTTACGATTCATAAGCTTTGGTTTCCTCAGCTGATGTGGGAGAAATAATACCCACCTTCAAAGAGAGAGAGCAAGGACTAGATATCTACCATAGAGGAAATTCGTGGCCCTATTAGTGACCTTCTTAACACCCATCAGGAGCCAACAACAAACTTCAACAAGGTATCTCCACAGCTTCCCATTGGTTTACAGATAGAATTCATATGGCATAGTCCACACTCACTAACTATGCTTAATTGTCTTCCATTCATTCTCCAAATGTTTAAATCCAGCTTTTACTCTCAGGGAAGCTCCAAGAATGATCCCCAGTGACCTGATGTCAACACAGGTGCTCCAATAACCAGACACCAGTACTGGTTTAGCTACATCAGAGCAGTGAAAACCGCATTGCACAAAATGAAAGAATAATGAGAAGAAAAGCAGAAAGGGAGGGACCACCTTCAGGCTAATGTGTGACTCTTACATCTGAGGAAGAGAAGGCCAGGTTCATGAGACAGAAGCAAAGTCAGTGCATGAGGTGGAATGAACAAGTTAATGAGGAGAGGCAGCAATTGAGGAGATTAAGAGCACCTGTGGTCTTACTGAGAGTGTTAAATGAGCACTTTAAATAAGCACAATATTGGAGGTTTAATCAGAAAATCACTTTATATTCATATACGATTCTGTTGGTGTCACATGAGAGGAAGACATTTGTTTACTTCTTGATAAACTTGATAAAGATGAAGTAGTCCATAACTGACTGATCACAGTAGTCTCAATTATCTTAAGTTATAAAATCATTGTCCCAACCAGTTATTAAAGTAATCAAGACTAATAGAGTAATAAATCTCCCTATGGGTTTAAAGTTAAAAGCTCTCCTGTTTGAGAACTTCTGTAAATTAGCAACCAATTTTACAAGGACATTACGGTCACACTTGTCCCTTTTTCCCCTAAATTTTCACTCTGAGCTCCTATTTTTGTTGTTGTTGTTGTTTTTGTTGTTGTTGTTACATTTCTGATTTTACCAGGCTGAAAAAAAAAAAAAAAAAGATTAGAAGAAAAGCAAGGAGCAAATGAATGTCCTTATGTAGAGTACGAAGTGCGACTCTTCTTCTTTAATGAGTTTCCCAAGTATCTGAAGCTCATTATTTGTCTTTTATAGCTTTTTTAGACCGATCCTTGGAAAGATTCGCTTTCAATTTTCACATCATGGGAGATGGACATTCCTCCGGCTCATCATTTTCCCTTCAGTCCCATTATGACTCAAGACAATGCTATTGGACAGTAAATTTAAAAACTTAAAAGGCTGGGAATATAGCCAAGTGTATAATGCCTGCCTGGCAAGCTCACAGTTCTGAGTATGATTCTCTATACAAAAGAAAAAAAAATCTTAAGGACACCTTTTTCCCATATTGTCTGTGTCCAATCTGCATAAGGCTTGTAGTGGTAACATTATTTGTTTTTTTTTTTTTTTTTTAGGTTTTTGGAGACAGGGTCTTGCTTTGTGGTTCAGGCTGGCCCTGAGCTCAGCCTCAAACTCACATCACAGCAATCCTCCTGCCTCTGCCTCCCGAGTGCTGGGATTACAGGCGTGAGCCACCACGCCCGGCACTGTGGTATGTGGTACTGGTTGCTGCTGGGTGTGCGTCTCCACACCCAGTATTGTTATGTGGTTACCGGGGAATCGAACCCGGGTCCCTGCGCTTGTGAGACAGGCGCCGGAACCACTGAGCTAACTCCCCGGCCCCGTGGTAACATTATTTGTATCCAATTGCTTGTTTTGCCTCCACCAAGGAGCTTAGGAAAGCATACTCATGGGAGTCTGTATGGATCATGTGTATTTCTTGGAAGCGTGGCTACTATTTACATTTATCTGTCCCTTCCTCAGGCACTTCTGCATCTGAAGCCCCTGAACTTATATATCTTTGCTTTGTCCCACCTTCTGGGATATGTTCTCCCTGGGGACCCGCTGACAATATACATCATGCTCTGAAATCATAAACCAAAATAGGCCTTACTTCAAGTTGTAGATAACAGCTACTGTGTCCCAGTGACGAGTCCTATGGAACTCTGAACACACAAACTAAATCTGACACAGTGATTTGGACTCTAGCATTAGCAATTAAGTTGTCTAAACCCAGACCTTTAAATATCTCAGATGACAGAAAAAAACAAAACAAAACTGCCCTGAACCAATTCTGCATGTGTTGTAAGCTCCCTGAAGAGGCCCAGTGAAGTACCCATGCAGGATAACCACGAGAGCCAGATTCTTTCCAGAGAACTTGTGATGAGTTTTCTTGCATACACCATCTCAAGCTCTTGATGTAACTAGTGTATTTTAGAGTCATAGAGCTATTTTTAGCTATTTTTGAGGTGTACACACACACACACACACAAAAAAAAAAAAAAAAACCCATGGTCTATCTTTCAATTTGCTTTTCTATTTTATAGCTCTGACCTTAAGTTCTTAACCAAAGTATGTTTTTAATAATTATATTATAAAGGGTTTGAGAAGAGTAAAATGGTTAGCATTATACTTTCAATGAATTAGTCATAGGCTCTCTAAAGGGTAATTGGTAGAGGAAGGACACAATTGTGAAAATACGAAGTAGGTCATTAGAGTAACCGAAGTAAGAAATAGTGGGTGCAGACATCAACTAGAGTTGCTCAAAGAAGGTAAATGCCATCTAAATGAAACAAAATCCAACACTCACAAATTGGATAAATTAACACTTTTAAATATCCATGCTAATCAAAACAGTCCTTCAGATTACATGAAATAACTATAAAAATTCTAATGACATTTTTCATAGAAATAGAAAATAATCATAAAATTCATACAAAATTACTAAAGATTCCAAATAACCAAAGCAATCTTGAACCAAAAGAACAAAGCTGGAGGCATTGCATTATCTGATTTCAAAATCTATTGCAAACCACAGTAATCAAAACATCATGGTGCTAATATAAAAACAGACACAAGCACCATTAGAACAGAATAGATGGGCCAGAAAAATATCCACAAATTTATAATCAGCGAACTTTCAACAAAAGTGCCAGAAACATACAATGCAGAGAAAGGCAATATTCTCAAAGTGCTGAGAACTTCCATATTTATATGCAGAAGAATGAAATTAAACCCTCACCACCCTATACAAAAATCAATGCAAATGGATTATAGATGTAAATGTGAGACATAAAACTGTAAAGCTACCAGAGAAAAACAAAAGGAGAAGTTCCCTGACGGTCTGAGTAGTGATTATTTTGAGATATTACCCCCAAAAGCATAGATAACAAAATAAAAAATATACAAATGGGATTACAACAAACTGACAAATTTCTGTACAGCCAAGGAAACAGACAACCTACGCCATAGGAGGAAGCAGTTACAAACCATATATCTGATACATGGTTACTAGTCAAAATGTATTAATGACTCAACAGTTAAAAACTGAGCACCTAAATAAGTAATTCATAGGTTTTTAAAAATAGAGAACCTGAATAGGAGGCATTGTCCTCTAAAGACATCCAAATTGGTAACAAGTCTACCAGCCAAAAAAAAAAAACCCTTAAATATTAGGGAGAGGAGTGATCACCCAGAAGAAGATGGCCAGGATCCATGTTTAGATCTGCACCAGAGCCAAGCAGACACTACCCTATAGAAACAGCAAAAGGCCATGTGACAGGAGGATAAATGAAAAGGAGATATGACTGGGCTAAAACCCAGAGTCTAAGGGATTTGGATGAGGAAACGACTATTGCTGGCGTCTGGCCCCTCAATTCCTGCCCCAGATCCAGAATACACATCATTTCAGGAGAGCGCCAGGCTCAGGGAGGAAGCTGGACCTTCAACTGCAGTTTATCTAATGGAATAGACTCCCCGTTTCTCCAACAGCCATACCTGGCATGGCAAATAAGACACACACGGCCGGGGAAACCCAGAGCTAAAAGCAGTAGAACGGAATGACGCAAAATGCCACACACTGCATCTTGTAAACAGTAGCGCTTGGGGACCTGTGAGCCGTGGGACAATGGGAAGACACAAGGCTGGATCAGCAGAGGAAAAGCAATTCACCCATTCCTCCCGCAAAAATGAGTGTCCTTTACGGAGCCTTCACCACACTACCCACAACGGCCTGCTGCTCCTACAGAGGGCCTCCAGCGCCCCCTAGCTAAGGATTATAGAGGCCAAGGGAAAGCAAGTCCGTAACAAATACACTAAACTGTGATTGGAGAGGGAAAGATCTGCCCGAGAAGACACACTTGTGACCAGAAAAAAGAACAGTTTGGGACAAGCTGATCCGAGAAGGACCTTTTACTGATTCCTCTAACACTAGAAAAGCCTAAGACAACATGAGACGCTGCCTGCCACCCTGCACTGGAAAGGGGGTCCCTCTGCCAAGTCTGGGGTGACCATAGGTTCTGTGGGTGGGGGTGAGACAGACAGACTTCTGTGGGCAAAGGGACATATTAGGCAAAGAGAGTCTGTAGAGGAAAGACACCGAAACCCCCCTGATAAACCTCTTCAGATGGCTTAATGCGGGCAGATCCACAGAGGCCTGCAGCGGGTTATGGCGGCAGCATGGCTTGTAATCTCGACCTGTGGTTAGAGGGAAGAGAAGCCTCCATGGCTCTCGGAAGGCAACTTATTGGTCCCCAGGGTTAACTGCCTCGCTGGTCATAATCACACTGTGATTCCAGAGTAGAAGGAGCTACATGGATGTTCGGGGTTAATGTTTTAACAACCGTACAGAGTTCTTCGTTTTTATTTTGGCTGTTGTTATTATTATTTCCTTGCTCCCTTGTTTAATTTCGGTCATCTTGGTTTAGTGTTTGTTTGTTTTCATCTTTTCTCTTTTTTCTTCTCCTCTGATTCCTGTTTCTCTCTTGGCATTGTATCACTATCGGACTTTTTTCTTCAAGGATTCCCCCTTTGATCTGCTCCATCTTTTAGAGCTCGCTTTTATTTTCTAACTCTCTCTCCCTCCTATTTTTTATTCCTCTCTTCCTTCTTACCTCACCTCTTTCCTTTCCTGCTCCTCCTTTCCAGCTACTGAGTGACATGAACATTACAGAGGCCTAAATAAGTACATTAGAGAATAAGAATTTGTCACCGCTAGAACTTAAACAGTACCGGACACAGCCATAGCAGAGTACTCCTGAACAACATATGGCCTAGAGGAGCCAAGTGAAAATATTTACAAATATATAAACAAAGTCTGACAATCTCACAGCCTATTTCAATCTTTATACTTTCACCCACCTGCATACCTCTTCATGCCTACATGAATATGCTCTCAAGCTCAAAACTAGCTTTTACTTTAACTGTAAAAGACAATACTGAGAGTTCAAATTCTTGTCTATTTCACATATTAACATTCATCTTACTTCCCCCTCCCTATTATTATACTCAGATTCCATGTCCCCTTCCTCTCCACTTCTTTGATCTCCCACTCAATCCACAACAGCAGTACAATACAATCTGTACACACATTGTATTGACACAAGCACCATTTTCAATACCAAGAGGTACTGAAAAAGAGTAAAATCAAAATAAGCTTTAATGTTTATGACTGATGTATGCTTGGATCTCTTGCTCCTTTTTTAACTAGTAGAAATTATCTCCTTATAACACGGTTACATGCTCCAGCCAAACTAAACTGGATAGAAAGGTTAACAATACCTTCTTTTTTTATTGAAATCTTTATTGGTATATTATATGAAATTCCTCAAAAAGCTAGGATTGGAGGTCCCATTTGACCCAGCCATCGCTCTGCTAGGTATATAAACACAAGAATTAAAAGATTCATATCATAATGACATATGTGCACCTATGTTTATAGCAGCTCAGTTTGTGATTGCTACATCTTGGAAATAACCCAAATGTCCATCAACTGGAGACTGGATAAAAAAGTTGTGGTTCTTCTACACAATGGAGTATTACTCTACCATAAAAAATGATGAGTTTGAATCATTTATACTTAAATGGACATACCTTAAGGATATCCTCATGAGTGAAATAAATAGGTCACAGATGTGTAAATATCATATCTTTTCTCTGGTATGAGAAAATAAAGATGTAAATGAGTTCTAGAATGTATGTTATACATTGTAAAATAGAAAACACTCAAAGTGTAATGAAGTGAAGGGGGAAAAATAATAAGATTATAACAAAAAGACAGAAAACAAAGTTTATGTATATGGGGGGGTGGTAGGGTGGATAGGGCTATGGGAAAAAAAATGACAATTAAGTGTACAATACTTTTTGACAAAACCAAGAACACATCATCGAAAAACAAGAATCTAAGATATCATACCAATTATTTTCACTCTATTTACCTCACTCCTGTGTGCACATGCTAAAAATAGCAACATGGAAAAACAAGGCCAAAAAATAGACCCAAAGACTTCAAACTCTCCCAAAACAGATAGAAGGGGCATCAATGGAAAGAAAAATCAAACACTACATAGGCCAATTGCAAGAAATGATTAAAGGGGAAGCAAAGAAATTCAGCATAATATTACCTAAAAAATAGTGAAAGTGTCAAGCAAAGTGACCAGTATAGTTATGTGAGAAATAAATTGAAAGCACTCAGAAAAATGGTTTAAAATATGCACGACAAATTTAACCAAAGAAATGAATTCTACAAAAAGGTGTCAAGCAAAAATCCTAAAGACAAAGAATTATTTTGAATACGCAAACAAAAGAAATACACATAAAGAAAAATTTTTCAGATATCAAAATCAAATGGAATAACATCATGACTTAGAAAAACCTTACAATGAGAGCAAGACAATTTCATGCAACAGCTGTAGATGATGCTAAAAAGACTAACCTAAGGCCAATTGGCATTAAAGAGAAATTAGAAGACAGCTCACAAGAAATTTAAAAAATCTTACTTATAGAAACTGTAGCAGAAATGTTTGAAGTACTGGGAAATTATTCAATATATGGGTAAGCAAAGCTTATAAAATACCAAAAGAAACTCCCCGTGGCAGGCACATCACTGTCAAAAATCCCAAAGTCCAACACAAAGACAGAATCTTAAAAGCTGTCAGAGAAAAAAAGAAATCATATATAAAAGTAAACCCCCTGGGATTACAGGATTATTTTCAGCACAACTTTGAAAGACTAGCAGAGTTTGGAGTGAAATGCTGCCAGCCCTAAAAGAAAACAATATTTAAACCAGATTATATCCTGCAAAACTGTCATTCAAAATTTATGGAGAAATAAGGATATTCCATGACAAGTAATATTTTAAGAAATTCATGAAAACCAGAGAAGTACCTCTAAAAGTATTTGAGAACATCCTAGACAAAGACAATGAAAGCCAAAAAAGTCAACAAGTTGAATAGAATAAATATATCAAGCAAGTTGAATAGTTAAAAGAAAAGAGGGGACATAACGGAGTCAACAACAAAAATGAACACAATGACAGAAATAAGTAATTATTTTTCTATAATAACTCTCAATGTAAACAGCATCAAATTCCAAATTTAAAAATATAACTGGCAGACTTGGTCAAGAAACAAAACCTAATGGTCTGTTACATTCAAGACACTGATGTTGGGCTGGGGATTTAGCTCTATGGTCCAGGTGTCTGCCTTGCAAATGCAAGGTTCAGTTCAATCCCCATTAACCACATACTGCAGTGCTGGGTGTGGTGACTCACACCCATCAGCAATCAGTACCTTACATCACAATGCCAGGCCTGGTGGCTCATGCCTATCATCCCAGCACTTAGGAGGCAGAGGCAGGAGGATTGCTGTGAGTCAGAGACTTGCCTGGCCTGTATAGTTTGCTCAGAGCCAGACAAAACTACAAAAGTGAGGCTTGTCTCAAAAAAATAATAAAAATAAAAAATAAAGACACTTATCTTACCAAGAAAGCAATTCAGAGATTGAACACCAAACAATGTAAAACAGTATTTCTCATACCAGGATTGTGAAAGAAAACAAGGGTAGCAATTTTTATTCACAGGTAAAGTTTAAACTAAAAATGATGAGAAAAGGCAAGATCAGTTTCCATTAGCTAAGGGAATCATTCAATAAGAAAGGATAACAATTACAAATATGTAAGCACCAAACATCAATGCACCAAAATTCATAAACCAAATACTATTAGACATACAGGATCAAAACACATCAACTCAATTGTGACCATAGTACTTCTCTTTCACAAATGCATCAACCTAAACAAAAGAATAAGGAAATGTAAGAGCTGCTGGGCATAATGGTGTATGCTA
The DNA here is from genome assembly GCA_004026965.1 of Petromus typicus. Classification (NCBI taxonomy): domain Eukaryota; kingdom Metazoa; phylum Chordata; class Mammalia; order Rodentia; family Petromuridae; genus Petromus; species Petromus typicus. The sequence continues at coordinate 13,956 of PVIR01013856.1, forward strand.
AGAATGCACAACATGGAACACTAACAGAAAAATCATTAGGATTTCAAGGTTAGCTTAGGCTACACAAAGAGATTAAGGCAACTGTGAACTACATAATGTGACTCTGTCTCAAAGATCTAAAAAGGGCCAGGGATTTAGCTCAGTGTTTCTGGTGCCTGTCTTGCAAGCACAAGGGCCAGAGCTCGATTCCCCAGTAACCACATACAATACTGGGTGTGGAGACTCACCCAGCAGCAATCAGTATCACATACCACAGTGCAGGGCATGGTGGCTCTCACCTGTAATCCCAGCCCTTGGGAGGCAGAGGCAGGAGGATTGCTGTGATGTGAGTTTGAGGCTGAGCTCAGGGCCAGCCTGAACCACAAACACCCTGTCTCAAAAAAAAAAAAAAAAAAAAAAGAAGAAGAAAAGAATGAAATAATGGAGCTGAACTAAATACATCTTCCAACAAATAAACTTCGTAAGAATTATATAAGGTTCTACTCTGTTGGAACAGAATACATTTTTCTCAGCAGCATTCAAAACTTTTTCCAAAATAGATCACATACTAGTGTGGCAAAGTTGATTAAATAGATACAAAAGAATCAAAATCACTATGTATATCATCAAATCATAGTGCATTAAAACTTGAAGTCAATTACAAAAGAAAGCACAGAAATTTTACTTACAGATTTAATAACACTACTGAACACTCAGTAGCTCACAGAAGGAAATCAATATTAAACAATTCCCATAATCAAATGACAATACCAGTACAATATACCAAAATCTATGAGACATAAGGAAAGCAATCCTAAAAGAGACGTTAACTGCTATAAATGCTCATTTTAGAAAACAAAGTGAGCTCAAATAACCTAACCATGCTATTCAAAATGCTAGGAAAACAAGAACAGTTTAAACCCAAATTTAATATAAGGTATGAAATCATATAAAAAAATTAGAACAGAAATTAACAAAATTCAGACCAAAATAAAGTATCAATGAATTGAGAAGTTAGAGTTTTGGAAAACAAAGTGAAATAGACAAATGGCCAAACTTACCAAAAGTTAGAAAAGACAGACCTACACCCATGTAATTAGAAAAAAAAGAGATGTAATCACAATGGCCACCACTAAAATATAGACTAGTAATTTTTTTTTTTTTTTTTTTTTTTTTGAGGCAGGGTCTGGCTTTGTAATTCAGGCTGGCCCTGAGCTCAGCCTCAAACTCACATCACAGCAATCCTCCTGCCTCTGCTTCCTGAGTGCTGGGGTTACAGGCATGAGCCATGCCTGGCACTGTGGTATGTGGTTCTGATTGCTGGTGGGCATGAGTCACCACACCTAGTATTGTTGTATGTGGTTACCAAGAATCAAACCAGGTCCCTTGCACTTGCAAGACAGGCACCAGAAGCACTGAGCTAAAGCCCCAGCCGATAATGAGTAATTATTATGAAAAATTGTACCCAACCCATTGAAAATTCTAAAACAAATGACTAAATACCAGAAAAGATGAATTATCAAAACTGAACTAAAAATAAATAGATAATCTGAACAATCCAACATCTGGCAATAAAATCAAGGCAGTAATAAAAGCATACAAAGAAAAGCCCAGGACTTAGCAGATTCACTGCTAAATTTTATCACACCTTAAAGGAGGACATAAGACTAATACTCCTCAAATTTTCATGAAATTGAAAAGCTAAGAATTTACTATCACCCAGATTGCAAAATCAGACAAGGACCCAAATGAAAAGGAAAACCACAGGCCAATCTTTTCATAATCATAGATGTAAAATTTCTCAACAACATACTGGCAAATAAAATGTAACAAATCATCAAAATGATCATAGATCATGACTAAGTAGCCTTTAATCCAGGGATGAAAGGATGCTTTAAAATTACTAAATAAAGGCTGGGGGTGTAGCTCAGTGGTTCTAGCTCATGCCTTGCAAGCGCAAGGATATGAGTTTCACCCCTGGTGGAAAGAAAAAAATTACCAAACGAATACATGTATTACAATATATACACAGTAGTAAAGAAAAAAATCACATTGTCATCTCAAAAGACAAAAAATTTCTGTAAAATCCAACAGCTATTCAGGATGAAAAACTCTGAAGAAAATAAGTATAGATGAACCTCATTTCAATCTGCAAAATCCATTCATGACAAATCAACAGCCAAAATCTTATGAAATGGACAAAAACTTAGTTTTCCCTTTATAATCAGGGATATCCACTATTATCATTCCTATTCAAAACATCACTTGAAACATTAGTTATAATAATGCAAAGAAAAGAGATGTGTATAGGAAAGAAAGTGAAATCAACACTATTTTCAGGTGACATAATTCTTTACACTGAAAATCCAAAAATTCCTAGAAAAATAACCAAATTCAACAATGTAGCATAATACAAAAATCACCACACAAAAATTAATAGTATTCCTCTCTATCAATAATAAATACACAAAATTTCAGGGAAAATGCCATTCACAGTAGCAGTAATAATATTACAAAACAGAAATTAACCTAACCAAGGAAATAAGCCATTACAACAAATTCTAAAATAATCTGACAAAGGAAATCAAATAGGATATCAGAAAAATAGAAAGACATCCCCTGTTCTAGATAGACAGAGTCAGTAAAGGCAAAATGGCCACACTTCCAAAACAATAGATTCAATGCAATCCAATCAAACTATCAACAGCATTCCTCATAGAATCCTAATATTCATATGGAACCAGAAAAGGCCCAGAATAGCAAAAACAATCTAATTAACAAAAGCAAGTAGGAAACAACATATTTCTTCATTTCAATTTGTATAACAAAACTACTGGGACCAAAGTAGCATATTATTGGCATGACTACTATTGTGTGCATCACTGCAACAGAACAGAAGACGCAGGAACAACTCCAGATACATTCATCCATCTAATTTTTGCTTGAAGAAGGACAACTTTCTCAGCAAATGGTGCTGAGAAAGCTGGCTATACACATGTAGAATACTGAAAATAGATGAAATATCTAAAAATCTAAAACAACCTTCTGAAAGATAAAGCTCTTGAATACATGAATTCACCTTGAACAGAACCCCAATTATACAAGACCAAAAAAAAGTAAAATAAAATCAATAAATGGAATTATATCTAATTAAGAAGCTTCCACACAGCAAAGAAACCAACCAGTAGAGGGACAAGAGAATTTATAGAATGCAAAAGTATTTTTACCAGCAACTCCTTGGGGAAAAGATTACTAGGTAGCGTATAGAGAGAACATAAAAATGCCAGGCCTTGTATTAGTTTCTTTTCTCATCACTGACGCATAATACCCAACACCTACAAGTCGAAGGAGAAAGGTTTAATTTTGCTCAGTTTGGAGAGGTTTCAGCATTGGCAGCTGGCTCCAAGGCCAGATGGCATGGCAGAGGGGCACCACAGAGGAAACACAGTCTGTGGCAAAGCAAGCAAAAAGTAACAGAACCAGCAGCAAAAATATCAAGCCTAAAGATGTAAATAAGTTATAGAATGTATGTTATATATTTTGAAATAGAAAACACTCGAAGTGAAAAGAGATGAAGGGGAAAAAATGAGATTTTGAGAAAAAAAAGGAAACAAATTTTATGTATATGGGGGGGTGCTAAGGGGGGTGGGGCTATGGGAAAAAATGAGAATTGAACTGTCATATACTGGTACAAATTCTCATTGTTGAATGCAATCATGATGTGTATATGTAATGTACCAATAAAGACTTCAATTAAAAAAATATAGCGAGCCTGCCTTTCCTTTTCATTCCATCCAAAGTACAAATATTTTAGTGTTGCCACCCACACCCAGGGTGGGGCTTATTTTCAGTAAATCCATTCAGCCACACCCAGAACTATGGGAATTCCAATCAGTGGGCTAATTTAGTGCCACACCCTTCATCCCAGAATTACAAACTAGATTCAAAAGCTCTAACAAGCCTCACCCATGAGTACATGAGGCTTTCTGGCACATCCAAATATAAGCCATACAGCCCTCAAAATTAAATACTCAAAAAACAAACAATTGAGGGCCAGAGAGTTAGCTCAGTGGTTCAGGTGCTTGTCTTGCAAGCACAAGGACCAGGTTTGATTCCCCGGTAACCACATACAATAATGGGTGTGGAGACTCACACCCAGCAGCAATCAGCACCACACACCACAGTGCTGAGCATGGTGGTTCAAGTCTGTAATTCCAGCACTCTGGAGGCAGAGGCAGGAGAATTGCTGTGATGTGAGTTTGAGGCTGAGCTCAGGACCAGCCTGAACTACAAAGTGAGACCCTGTCTCAATTAAAAAAAAAAAATTGAAATGAGTAGAAACTTCTCAGAATAGGAAGTACAAGTGAAATAAGTACATGAAATTACATTAAGTACATGAAATAATGTTCAGTATTAGACAAATGCAAAATTAAGACAATGAAATTCCATTTTATTCCAAAAGCAATGGCTACTACCAGTAATTAAAAAATAACAAGTACGGTAAGGCTGTGAGAAAAAGAGAACCATTCAACATTGTTGCCAACCACATAAAATAGTACAACCACTAGGAAAATCATATAGAAATTCCTCAAAAATATAAAGGAAAAAAAGAAATTCTTTTGGATCCCCAGGTCCTCTCTCTTTCAACTATCTTCTTGAAAGAGTTATAGACAATACATTACAATGATATACACATACCCATTTTATTGCAACACAACTCATAATAGCTAAAGCTTGAATGTAGCCAGTATGTTCATCAATTGATGAGTAGATAAAGAAAATATGATATTTATACATAGCAGAGAATTATTGTTTTATAAAGAAAGATTTCAGTTAATTTTAGGAAAATGGATATATTTTGAAAGCATTATTCTAAGCAAAAGAAACGACACATAAGCTTATATATCACCTAGTTTCACTTCAAGAGCTAAATTTTAAAAAATAATAGAAATAGGAAGATAGAACTTTTGTAAAATGACCAAGAGATAGAAATGGGGAGAGACAAAAGGGACCTCAGTTAAAATGTGTCACATACATGCAACAACTCTCCACAATTACTATAATCATTACGTACTGCACACATACACTATTAAAAATATGCAACCAGGGCCAGGCATATAGCTCGGTGGTTCTGGCGCCTGTCTTGCAAGTGCAAGGACCTGGGTTCGATCCCCGGTAACCACATACAATACTGGGCATGGAGACTCACCCCAGCAGCAATCAGTACCACATTCCACAGTGCCGGGCGTGGTGGCTCACGCCTGTAATCCCAGCACTCAGGAGGCTGAGGCAGGAGGATTGCTGTGATGTGAGTTTGAGGCTGAGCTCAGGTTCAGCCTGAACTACAAAGCAAGACCCTGTCTCAAAAAACCTAAAAAAAAAAAAAAAATTCAACCTTACTACTACTCAGTGAAGCGCCAGTCAAAATCATAACCACATCTGTGAGAATAAGCCATTACCAAAATATTAATACTTTTTAATTGTTTGTGGCAATGTTTTGAGACAGGCTCTTGTATTGTAGCCCAGGCTGGTCTCAGAGTCATGGAACCCTCCTACCTTAGGCTTCTGAGTGCCAGGATGACCCGTATGCATCATTGTGCCCACCTCACAACATTAAATTGTACTGAAGTTATTGAGAACAGAGAACCTTGTGCACTGTTAAGAGAAATGAAAATTACTATGGATATTTTGCAAGACAATTTTTAGAGCCTTTAAAAAATTTAAAATAGGACAACCAGTTGATCCACAGGGTTATTTCTGGCTATGTCTTATTTACGCTTCCTGTCTCTGACACACAACATTCAACACATACAACTTAAAAAAAGAAGTATATTTTGCCTCATCATTTCTAAGGTCTCAGTCCTTGAAATGGTTAGCCAGTTCCAAGGTAGACATGGTATGAGAGAAAAGCCTGGCAGAGAGAAAAGTGAAAGCTGCTCACCTCAGTGCAGTCAAGGAAGGAGGAGTCAGGAGAGAGATACGCCCTGCCTGGTCCTACCCCTAGTGACCTGCTTTTTTTTTCTTTTGTCCCATCTGAACAGCATACTCAGGGGCTGAACTTAAGGGTGGTTAAATGCACTGAAATACATAGCACATCCATGATCCTGTTACCATCCCCAAAGTCCTGTCTCTAAGCACATGAGAGATCTGACAGATGTGCTGAATATAAATTGTAACACAAAACAGTATGTCACTATATCAAAATGATAGCTTCACTCCCATATTCATTGCAGAATTATGCACAGGAGAGAAGATATGGAATCCATGCATGTGTCTATAAGTGGATGAATGTGTGTGTGTGTGTGTGTGTGTGTGTGTGTGTGTGTGTAGACATACATTCTTTAACTGTTATTTATGCCACATAAACTTGTAACTGACCTAGAATCATTGTGTTAAGTGACAGAAGACAAGCCCAGAAAAAGCTGAATTCATGAGAGCAAGAAGTAGAATGCAGTTACCAGGTACTGCAAGGGATTACCAAAAGAAAGAGTAAGAAAGAGAAAAGGAGAAATAAAAGGCAACTAAAAACCCCAATGTAGTGGCAAGAACAAAGAATTAAAGCCTACTTACCACCCTCAAGAAAAGAAAAGAGAAAAAATTATGGCTAGAGAGGACTAACTTCAAGAAACTTCTTGTACAGTGGAGTACCTATGGTTATCAACATACTGCATATTTGAAAATTGCTAAGAGCAGATTTAAGTGTTCTAACCATAAAAAAGATAAGCATGCTAATTAGCCATATTTAGCCATGTTACAATGTATACATGTATCAAAACATCGTGTTGGACATCGCAAATTAAAATTTATTTTCAAGTAAAATAATTTTTTTAAAAAAATTTTACATTCCAGGTATATTTGTCAAGGCAGAACAAAATGTGCTTGTGAGTTATATGGAAAATGTGAAGAGAAGAGATATATCAAGGATAATGCCTAGTTTTCTCTGCTGAAAAATTTAAGGTATACCCTTACCTAGATAAATATGAGGGAGGGCCAAGTATTCTGAAAGATAAATTAAGGATTCTATTTTAGACGTTATATGTAAAATAGGTAGCTAAGTAGGGATATCAAAAGGTTCATTATATATAAAAGGTTATATCTCAAAAGAATGTGGACGTTGGGGCTAAACATAATACTTACAGATCAACATTTAGGACATATTTAAACTGCAGAACTAAGTAAGATTACCATTGGGTCAAACACGGCAAAGAGATGAGTAGTTTCCTAGCATTTCAAAATTCAGATGCTAAGAAAAGAAGTAGAAACTGTAAACGAGACTTAGAAAGAATGGACACTTAAGGACTAATAAGATATCCAAGCAAAATCTACAGATGGTATCAGTAGATAGAACAACAATGGCATAATATCCCACTGTCAGACATTATATATTTATATATTTCAGCTTGAAAGTGGCAGTGCAGAATTAGTGGTTCAAAATATAATCATTTCCCTCTCTGAAAGATGCCATCTCACACTCTCAAGTTTTCTCATCACTGATGCCTTAGCTGAAAAAAAAAAAAGTATCAACCTTTTTTATTTATAACAGAAAATTTCTTACTTTATCAGTTAGTATATAGTGTCATCCTGTTTCAGAAACAAACAGCACTGCAATCATAATGTTTAAAATGGCTTATGTCCCTGAGTCAGTACAACAAGACAAATCTTATTTAAACATTTACTAAGAGGAGTGACATATGTGCACCCATGTTTATAGCAGCCCAATTTGTGATTGCTACATCTTGGAAACAACCCAAGTGTACATCAACTGGAGACTGGATAAAAAAGCTGTGGTTCTTCTACAGAATGGAGTATTACTCTGCCATAAAAAATGATAAGTTTGAATCATTTATACTTAAATGGACATACCTTGAGGATATCCTCATAAGTGAAACAAATAGGTCAGAGATAGGTACATATCGCATCTTTTCTCTGGTATGAGAAAATAAAGATGTAAATGAGTCCTAGAATTGTATGTTGTATATTGTGAAATAGAAAATGCTCAATGTAAAATAGGGTGAAGGGGGAAAAATAAGGAGACTATAACAAAAAAGGAAACAAATTTTATGTATATGGGGGAGCGGTAGGGTGGGTAGGGCTATGGGAAAAAATGAGAATTAAGTTGTGTCTTATACTGGTACAAATTCCCATTACGGAGCGCAATCATGATGCGTTTATGTAATGTACCAATAAAGATTAAAAATTTTTTTTAAAAAGAGGTGATTAAGTCATTTCAGTCATTCCTGCAACAAAAAGAAAATATGTAATTTTGCTTTGCCATCTGCATTGTCTGTTGCTCTATAAAGAACAACTTCTGATGAACAAAGTTGTTTATTTTCAATGTGAAGTTACTAAATTCAAGTCTTCATAGATTTCCTAATTAACTCTAGCTTCTTTCAAAAGATGTGCTTTCACTTTGCACATTTAATGAGCAGATCCCGTCAGCTGTCCTCTTAATGAAACTGGAAAACAGAAATCTTCGAGAATGAGAAGTAACACATTGCAAAGGGAACCCACCAGACACTCTACTGTAAAAGCTTCTGTACTCAGCCTCACAACCCATTCTTAAAAAAAAAAAAAAAAATTCTATCACTCTGGAATCTATAAGTCCATAGAATTAAACTCATAAGAAAGTCTCTACTATTCAGTTATCCCCATGTGATGAGAAATTGTGGCATCATTGACCTATCTGCATTCTAAATGTGAATTTCTTGATAGGAATGATTTTTGTATCATTTGATGAACCTTCTAAATACTAATACTGGATTCCTATATGTTCAAGTAAAAGAGCAAATGACATTTAGAATCAACAGACCAAATACAGATCTCTGAAAGAGGATGTTGGGTTCATATCCTACACCCTTTGTACAATGATTAGTCCACTTATTCCCCTAATTCCTGCTAAAATCAAGGTATCTGATTGTTCTATATCTAGGAAATCTCACCTGAAAAAACTCTTTATCACCCATCAATTCTTATTTGAATTTCAACTTCTCAATGAAGTGCTTTGGTGATGCATTGGTAGGCTCTCCCTTCTCCATTTTCACAGGTTCAAAGCACTGTGCTATCACCTACTCACAGTTTCCTACTTCATTCATTTATACTTCTATGTTCAGGATTCTGTAAATCAAATAATTACCCTATTCCCAGAGCCTTCCTAGATCTACAGTCTAAGGAATGCCCTAATTATCCCTGGCATGTGATGCCAGTGGCTGAGAGTCACATGAGATGGAAATAATCATGCTGCACAATCAATACTTAATCCTCAATGTCATAGGCAGTTTTTAACATTTGCTAAAGACACCACCAAGGAGCATGTCAGCCTGCAGCACAGCTTCTATGGTGAATGCTGCTGGTGTTCCACCCAGAACATGTACCATTTGGTGTACTTATACATGCACCCATTCTCAACCCCAGCTCCTGTAATTCTTGGCTGAGAATAACTCAGAGTTGGTATTTTCTCCCAGGATTTCACTTTTCTCCTTACTGTGTACCACATTTATTGCCTCAAGATGGGCCTAGCTCTGTAGTGTGGTATAAACACCAAATCTCCCTGGGGAAATAAGACTGAAGCCACTATCCAGTGGACACTGCTTTTGCTTAGTTTTTCCCCCTGCTCCACTTTCTTTGTTCTGTCTTTCTCTTCCTCTGTTGAATTACTTGAGCAAAGATCTCCATCTAATGTTGTACCTCAAAAAAACTTCAGCCAACATAGTTGGTAGTGGAAGTGGATACAAGCAGGAGATGCTATGGCTGGGATCTGGAGTACTTACTCACTGGCCACATGGCAGTGTCAGCCAAATGGTGATAAAAGATGTAGATTTACCATTTGTGGCAAGCTGCAAAAGTTCATCTTCTCTGGGTTAGAATGGAGTACTGGCAGAAAGACTAGCATAACATCTTGAGTTGGAGCATCAGGCACAAAAAGACTATACCTATGAACTAGGACAGCCATTCCTAAATGCTATTGATTGGCTGAAGAAAGGACATGACTGGCTCAAATCTGAAGGTGAAATCCAGGATTGGCTGGGTCAAGTACCCACACGTATGTCTCCTAACACACAGAATAATAGAGGTATGAAAATATCCACCTCCATGTGTAGAAACTGGCCTAAGGCTGTCTGGAGTTCACCCCTGCCCACTTGGTCATGACTTCTCCCTTGGCCAAAACCACACAACCAATCCATAGCTGCCCCGCACAACTGCCCACCTCTTGGCACACTTCAAACAATCTTCCACCAACCCATATGGTTACTCTCCCTTCTATTTGCTTTGTAAGTATGTGCATTGCCTAATAAAAGTGGAAGTGTCCTCTGAAACCTCCCCAGAGTCTGTGTGGTGATTCTGCTATCTCACTCAGCCTCAAGCTGAGACCCATTTCTTCAACAACCTTGAGATAACAATACAATTCTATTACTTAGCAGTTTAAATTCATGCATGAGAGTCAGAAGACAGTTTCAGCAGCATTTAAAGAAACTATTATCTCCTATAACCAACAGACAAGCTTAGAATATCAGCCACAAAACTTAACCGAAAAATAAGCAGAGCCTCAGAGAAAGCCAGGTCCGCAGCACAAACCTTGATAGGGCAAGTGTAGAGTTCTGAGGCCTGCAACAAAGATGTGTGAATAAAAGAAATTCAAGTGGGACACCAGCAGGATCCCTAATTACAACAGAATCAATCACATTTAAAATGTCAGAGGAAAGATAATCTCTTTAAAGATGTTGGAAAAAACAGAGTTTCAACTTGCCAAATATTAAAACTGGACCTACATCTTTTACCAGGGCCTAAACTGAAACAAGATGGGTTAAACATCTGTATGTTAAAACAGAAACACTAAATGGCCTGGAAGATTGGTTAGGTAGAACTCTTTTTTTAATTGAAATCTGTATTGGTACATTACATATACACATTATGATTGAACAATAAGAATTTGTGCCAGTATATGACAACTTAATTCTCATTTTTTTCCATTACCCTACTGGCTCTACCACCCTCACACCCTATATACATAAACTTTGTTTCTTTTTATTATAATCTCATTATTTTCCCCTCATTATTTACCCTTTCACCCCATTGCCCTTTGAATATTTTCTATTTCACAATATCTAACATACTAGAATTCATTTACATCTTCATTTTCTTATACCAAAGAAAAGATATGATATTTACACATCTGTGATCTATTTATTTCACTTATGAAGATGTCCTGAAGGTACATCCAGATGAGTATAAATGACTCAATCTTATCATTTTTATGGCAGAGTAATACTCCAGTCTATAAAAGAACCACATCTTCTTTATCCAGTCTCTAGTTGATGGACATTTGGGCTGTTTCCAAGATTTAGCTATCACAAACTGAGCTGTTATAAACATGGGTGCACATATGTCACTGTGATAAGAATCTTTTGATTCTTTTGTGTTTATACCTAGCAGAGGAATGGCCAGGTCAAATGGGACCTCTAATTCTAGTTTTTTGAGGAATCTCCATCCTGATCTCCACAGGGTTGTACGAGTCTCCACTCCCACCAACAGTGGAGAAGGGTTCCTTTCTCCCCGCAGCCTCACCAGCATTTGTTGCTGACTAATTTTGAGAGAGCAGCCACTCTTTATGGAGTGAGATGAAATCTTAGTGTTTTCATCTGCATCTCTTGAATGACTAATAATGTTGATCATTTCTTCATATGCTTCTTAGCTGCTTTTATTTCTTTCTCTGAAAAGTGTTCATTTCAGATGCCTATTTTTGAATTGGGTCTTTAAATTTGGGTGGGCTGATTTTTTTTTTAAGGTTTCATATATTCTAGATAGTAGCCCTTTGAGAAAAAGCTGGTAAAGATTCTTTCCCATATTGTTGGTTGCCTTTTCGCTCTGCTGTTGTTTTCTTTTGCTGTGCAGAAGCCTCACAAGAGGAGATCTCATTTGTTGATTTATTCTACCAGTTCTCATGCTATAGAGGATTTGTTCATAAAATCTTACCCTAAACCAATGTCTTCAAGAGTTTAAAGGTTAAGACATGGTATAGAAAAAGAATTTTAACAAAACATCAGCAGCATGGGACCTAGCAGAAAAAGATTCTGCACAGCAAGAGAAACCACCCACAGAACAAAAGTACAATCTACAGTGTGGGGAAAAGAAAATTTTAACCTGCTGTTCCTCATAAAAGGACTATTTAGAATAAAGAACATAAAGAATAAATCCCCCAATTTAAAACCCAATTCAAAAATGGACATCTGAAGTCATTTTAAGGATACAGATGAGATTTTATACAGAGATCTATACACTGAGATTTTATTTCATTCCAGAGAGAAAGGCTATTATCATGAAATCAACCAATTTTAAATGCTGGCGGGGCTGCAAGGAGAAAGGAACCCTTCTCCACTGTTGGTGGGAATGTAGACTGGTACAATCACTGTGGAAATTCCTCAAAAAACTAGAGATCCTATTTGACCCTTGTTTCCTTGCTGGGTACATACACAAGAGAAATTTAAAATATCATACTACAGCAACATATGTGCACCCATGTTGATAGCAGCTCAGTTTGTGATAGCTAAATCTTGGAAACAACCCAAATGCCCATCCATTTGAGACTAGATAAAGATGATGTGGTTTTTTAAAAAAATAAAATAGAATATTATTTAGCCATAAAGAATGATACATTAGAGACATTTATAGCTAAATGAATACATCTTGAGACCATACTCATAAGTGAAGTAAATAGAATGCCCATGTATAAGTACTGCATTATTTCTCTACTTTGAGAAATTGAAGGTATAAATGAGGTCCAAAATGTATGATAGATATGAAATAGAAAGAGAACGTTCAAATGGAAAAGAGAAATGGGGTAGGCAGGGGAAAGCAAAGGGAAAGAAAAAAATTGAGAGTTAAAATGGTAAACAGAAACAAAGTTTGTGCATATGGAGAGTAGGGATTAGACAGAGGGCAGGGGAATGGGAAAAAATATCAAGATAGATCACGTCTAGATACAAATTCTTATTGATGAATGTAATCATAATGTATTCCTAAAATGTACCAATAAACTCAGTTTACTAAAAAAAACAAAAGTAGCATCCCTGAAATTTCTTTAACCATATTTGGGATATAAGATGCATGAAAATATGGTATTTTTTCATGTAAACAAATCCTTATTTTGGTTTGTTTTGTTTTGTTTTGTTTTTAGGTTTTTTGAGACAGGGTCTCACTTTGTGGTTCAGGCTGGCCCTGGCTCAGCCTCAAACTCACACCACAGAAATCCTCCTGCCTCTGCCTCCCGAGTGCTGGGATTACAGGCGTGAGCCACCACGCCCGGCACTGTGGTATGTGGTACTGGTTGCTGCTGGGCGTGAGTCTCCACACCCAGTATGGTATGTGGTTACCGGGGAATCGAACCCGGGCCCTTGCGTTTGCAAGACAGGCGCCGGAACCACTGAGCTAACTCCCCAGCCCCATCCTTATTTTGTTTTAAACAAGTCTGCCCTGGCAGAAATGATTTGAAAAGTTGACACAGGATGTTTGTGCAATGATATTAATTTAAAATTTTAAAATTGTATCTAAGACTTGTACTGTCCCATGCCTTAGCAACATGCAACTATGTGAAATTAAATTTAAATTAGTTAAACTTAAATAAATTAAAGAATTCAATCACTCAGTAGCTACATCCAGCTACCATGATGGATCATTCAAGTGGATCCCAATTCCACCACTGTAAAAAGTTGGATCTGATAGTATTTCTCTTCATCATATGAATTTTTTAAGGTAAACAGTAACTCCTGTACAGTGATTTACAAGTACAGTAGCTAAACACATTTATACCTAAACAAAGCATACAACTTTTCATCATATTGGTTCTTATTCTTTACAAAGGGAAATTTAAATGAAACAATTCTTGGGAAACTTTGATCTTATTCATTGTGACAAGAAGCGCTCCTCTACACCATTTACATCATTAATGAGGATAACATTTGCAAGATGTCTAGTCATTAACAAACATTTACATTATACTGAGTTTGCTACTTTCCACGGGGATTTTCCTAATTATATTAATACAATCCTTCAACTATAATTTGAGTATGGTGACAATACAGAGGTCAGCTTAGATCATTTTTCATCTATTTTCTAATACTATATTAATCCCCTCCCCACTGAATACTTCCTATCATTAATTCTGAATCCTACCAGCAACTTCCTATATATAGTTGTTGGTACTTTGTATAATTTTCAGATGATCAATTCCATCCATGAGTGATTTTATCTCAGATATAGCTTCATCAAACTTAAAATCTCCCTTTCTTCTTTGACATTTACCCACAGTGGCTTAACCACAGTGGTTATTGTTATTGGTTAGTGGCTGGATACATTGGCTAACATCTCTGTAATTGAGTATATTCTAAATTACATAAGTTACATGAAAATTTGCCTCTTTAGTACTTGAGGGTGATTGACTTGCCACTGTTCGTTTTTGCTAACTCACTCTTATTAAAAGACTTGTTCTGTACTACTCTTATTAAATAAATTTATATTTTAAACTATATTGCATTATTAGAACTATCGTATTAAAATTCCATCATCAGGACTTTTTTCTAAAAAGCACTCTGTTAAATTAGTCACTTGCCTACATTTCTCAATTCTCAGCAGTTATTTAAGTGTAAGACACATAGGAATGCACCACTTACTATATATGGTCCTTACTTTTAGTCAGCGATAGGTTACAAGTAAGAGCTAACCTGTAGGATAAATAGCACAAATGTGTGTTATATATTGGAGTAGATTATTCAGATACAGAAAAGTGTGACCGTTATGTTGCTATAAACTAAGTGAAGTTGACAACACAAGATGTTCATACTCCTTCTAGCTTATTTCCCTGACAAATGGAAGTAGCCAGACAAACTCAATCTTTACAGAATCTAAAACCAACCAGAAAAAGAATTCTACAACCTCCTATGGAACTTAATCCCCAAACCAAAAAGCCTATTCAAGGTGGATAATGGATAAAATTGATCTACTCAAGTATAGACTTAATGGGCAGAAAAGCAGGTAAGTGATACCTGTTTACATGGCATGACTTTCCAACTGGCAGCCAAGTGAAGTGAGTATTTACAGCAGTACCAAAATGCCTAATGGTTTTAGGAGATTAAAACACACAGATTTTGGATAAAATTAAATATCTGTCATTGATCAGTTACTGGTCTGCTCTACCTCAGGTTCATTCCAGGTCTCAAGTTTATGGAGCAATCTCAAATTGGAATAGTGCTTGGCATGGTGCCAGAGGGCAGACTTCATCTCTGCTCTTACACATCTCTCCTGAGAGTAAAACACACCTCTCCTAACATATTTCATGGGCCAACACTAGCCCAAGAACTTATGCTTGTGGTTAGTCACTACCTACTAAAACTCTCTCAAGGAAGGATACTGCTGGGGAAAAAAAATGAAATAGTTGAATTATAGTCCTACAACATACCACATAACTACCAAGTGCAATGTACCACAACTACCAAAATGTACAATACATAATTTGCTGTCTGGACTTACTGTTTTCCCACCAAGGTGTTATTTTCAACTGGTCTCCACTGAATTTTAAATACAATTGTACCACAGTTAATAAGCACTTTTGTTCACAAACAATTTCACTTGCAATGCCATTTGGCAAAATTTCTTTTTCAAATTCTGCATGAGGTGTGAGCTATGGCTGGATCCATCCATCTTTCCCACACAAACACAAACATGGCCATCTTTTCCAAATCATGGGACAAATAAAGTTCATCACCTGAGGCCCCACTGTATGCTGTTTTTTTTTTTTTTTAGGCTCCTAATCTGAAAAGATAAATTGCAATTTTCCAGCTATTCTGCCACAGAACTTTTCAATGCACTTTTGCCAGCAATAAATCCAATATTCTATTCTGCTTTTATCTTCTGGGTATATTTTCTATTATTTATGTTGACCAAAATTTGAGATAAAAAGCAGGAAAATTAAAGTCAGTCTGAGACTTAGCACCTATCTACTAATTCCATTTATCCTACTGATCAGAGATGATTTTCTCTGGAAAGGAAATGCATCCTTAAGAAGATTTTATTTGCTTTATCTCATTAAATCTCTATAAAAACTTGATCCCGAAAGTATTATTATTGTCATTTGACAGGGGATTAAGACTCAAATAACCTAAATCAATTCATCAGAGAAGAGATTTAGACCCATGACTCATCATTTGCCTCGCCACATCTTTTGCCTGTCCCCACACATGCCCTACTATGTGCAATACTGAAAGCAGCCATGTAAACCAGGTATTCTGGCTCTAATGTTCTCATTTTCATAGCTCACTGTTCATTGCTATCAGCACTTCAAGTATAAGCTCCTGACGCCAAATCCTCAAGAAACTTGCCTCATCATCCATGAGCAAATGAGATAGGAACCTTTTCTCCTCTACTGTGGGATTATCTCTTTCAACATGCTATGAATTTCTTTAGGAGAAGTTGCTTGTCTTCATATCCTCAGGCCTAGTGTGATGCCTGTCATTGGCCTCAGTATTAATATTAATGAACATAAATAAGTGAGTGAACTTTGCATGTAGATTAAAGTTTGGACAAAAAAATATTTAAAACAATTTATTAAAACACTACAAAAACTTGGAGCTCAAACTTGGAGCTCAACACTGAGAAGTTGAAAATTAACTCAGAACAACTGAACTAGATCTTAATTGTGGTTAAGTCACTACTTAGTATTGTCATCGAGGTGTTTCAGCTTTGTCTTTTTTATATAGGGGATTAAGAAAGGATGATCCTTAAAGCTGATCAGTTCTGAATTTCTTTAGTCCTGCAAAGCGGACCCTTCTCAGGCACCAAAAGCAGCTAAAAAGTTATCTACCTATGGATTCTTCTACTGTGTCAATGAATATGACTAATTATTCAAATCCACCTTTCTAAAACAGCTTTTACCACATTGCTTCCTCATTATAATATACCCATTGGCTGACCTGACCCCACCAAGTCAATCCTCTCAATTGTCATAAAAAACTAAACAGATTTTTATAAATCAGTAAGTCAACAACTTGAGTGGAAACTAAGTCAAGTTTATTCCTGAAATAAAGGAATATGGCAAAGTACAGATAACAATGTGAAGCTGAGAGATATGAATTTAGGAAATAAAAAGCAAATGAAGGATAGAGAGCTGAAAATTGAGGAAATTCATGTACTAGACAGAGAATCATAAGTATACTTTCCACTAAGGTAGAATAGTCCAATGAACTAAGAAACTTCAGAGATTGACTGCTTATCGTTTATCATGCCCACTGCTGAACAGCAAGGACTCAAGGAAGCAGAAAAATGTGAACCAAAAGTTAAAAGATGACAGGCCTGGGATTTAGCTCAGTGGTTCTGGTGCCTACCTTGCAAATGCAAGGACCTGGGTTCAGTCCCCTCGTAACTACATACAGCAACACAGGGTGTGGACACTCATGCCCACAAGCAATCAGTACCACATACCACAGTGCTGAGTATGGTGCCTTATGCCTGGCATCTCAGCACTCAGGAAACAGAGGGAGGAGGATTGCTGTGAGTTCGAGGCTGAGCTCAGGGCCAGCATGAACAACATACCGAGACTCTGTCTCAAAAAAAAGTTAAAAGATAGGAGGCGTCTATGGAACCAAATGAAGAACTCCCCCTGAGGCATTAAGGATGCTTTCACAGAATTAGAGCTGGGATTTCAAGAGTTAGTTAGGATATTTTCAACCATGAAAGTTTTTCCCAGAGAAGGTACAGCACAGGAAAATCATGGAGTATGAAAGACTATAGCATTTTGCTTTGAATGGCAAGAATTCTTATGTTATTGGAGATTGAGAGGTCATATACATAGAAGATGACACATGCTGATGTCCAAATGATGAAAGATTTCTTTTGCTAAATTATCTGTTAACAATGGAAAGTGGCTAAGGAGGAAGACCTAACCTCAGAACCAGACTAATGGATCCTCCACTAAAGGCCTCAGGATTGAGTGCTACACTCTGGCTTGTGTCCATTTGTTACTTTCCCCATGTAGGAAGCCATCATGGGTACAGCTGACCTGCCGACCTGAGTCCTTTCCCTACTCACTCAACTCCACAATTCCTTCTTACTTCACCACTCTAAACTGTACTCAAAGTACTTACTCATGACTCCCATAGATTCCCTCAAGTATATTTGCAAGGCCCGAGACTGCATCCCCATCCGCATCCCCAAGGCATTATTCCCCAACTCCAGCATCCTACGAACAGAGCATACTACTGATATGTGCGTCTTTAGGCATGGGTAAAATGCTGGAAGCATCTCCTGGCCAAAGGCCAAAGCAGATAAAGCTTGGATGTTCAAATGGGATCTGTGCTGTGTGCAAAGGAGTAGGAAAAGGGTGAAACAGTCATGGATTCTGGACAGCATCTTCTATTTGTACCTTTGCCTATCCAGAGGTCAACACATCTATGCAGAGATCTCAGCTATTCACTATTTCTCATTTGTAAAGATTATTAAATCCTTCTATATATGTGCATCATAGATATTTGTACTAAAATTAAAATCTTGTTATTTTAATAGCTCCCATGTTGAATGATATTATCAGTGGTTTTTAATTTTTAAAATGTTTATAAGAATCCCTGACTTTCAGTGTAGCTGGAAGTCCATTTACAAAGGCAAGATTTTCACCCTTTAGAAGATACCATACCACACCACCACAGGTGATGGATTCAGCTGGAACAAGCATTTTCCTACCTCCAAGACAAGTAATCTCCCTGACTCTGGCTCTGCTATGGAGTAAACCGATACCTGCTGGCCAGTCTCTGGATTCCACTGCCACTCTGGACACGAGGCTTTGGCATGCTAGCCTTCATTTTATTTCCTCCTTTTCTAGCCCCAGGATGCCAAATCAATCCCACATGGTTACTCTACTTTTATTATTTCCCTATTTTTGTTGGTTTCTCATTTCTCTAGGACTCCTGATATAGGATTGATCAAACACTGAAATATCAATCTAATCATAAGAGAAATTAAATTTCTTCAAAATTCCATTATCTTCAGAAAATTCTCTATGATAAACTATATCTCCTCCACCTAGTTTTAAAGGATAATTTTAAAATTTTTTTCTCCTTAATTTTTAGAAGGTTAAGCCATACATCTTGAAAAAAAAAAACAAAAACAAAAAACAGATTATCTCTGAATAAGGCCAGAATTGTGCAGCTCACAGTAACTCTGGAGAAAAGAAATAGCTGGAGACTCACAGGAAAACACAGATGGGCTCTGTAAGAGTTTGATTTGCTTTAACATTCTCTTGTGTAGCCATCTCCACTGGCTTCCAACAGACAGTTGTTGGAAATGTAGTTTATGATTCAACTCAAAGTATTCACTGAAGCATATGTTTCTTGGTTGTTAATAGTTATTTCAGAAAAAATAAATGTGTGTATTCATTTTTAAAATACTTTACATTTGATTGTGGTTGTAATTGTTGACTGCACTCCCATTCGATAGGAAAACAAGACAGATAGCAAAGATGCCTGTGATTTTTATGGCTTCCTGTTTATTCACCAGTCTCCTAATTTCTTTTTGCCTCCACAGTCACTGAGGGGAATTAAGGCGTCTGCTCAATCTGGCATGCAGGAATAACTTCTTCAAATAGGTTTTGCTTTGTGATACTGAAAATGCATCACTGGTGTAACTTTTTAATCAAAACTTATTTCCAAAGTCATTTTAAGGCACAAATTAAACTAGTCTAGATAATGGGGCAATTTTAACATTAGATTGTCTTTCTGAGACCCAGTGAAATGAAATGGAAGGCTGAATCTTAGCCCTTAAACATCATTGGTTAAATGAAGCACAATCAGACAATGGGGGAGGTGAGCATAGTATTTCACAGCAGGCCAAGGTAGGGAATTCTGTCTGTAGAGCCTCCAACCCAATTTTTAAAAATCAATTTGCAAGTAAATTCCATGTTAGAGATTTGGGAATCCTACTGGCACTCATTAAAATTTTCTCAAGAAGAGAGGAGTTGATTTTTTTTTTTCTTAAATGAATCTTTGAAGGAAAGAAAAAACTCAAGTTTAGTTTTTGCAATCAACTTTATTGAGACCTGCTGGCCTGATTTTTACTTGATGATAGGGTGTTAGGCGCTGAAAGCTCCTAAGTGGTCAGGGTGAATGTCCATATTTACATCAGTTTCCAGCACTTTTCCTCACTTCCCGTTCACTGTGTTAGAGGACAGAAAAGAAGGCTTCAGCCTCTAAAGCCCACAGTGACAATAGCTCAAGCTTCACCATAAAGCCAAGCTGCTGAGTGGAATATTAAGCACTAAGGGCTACACCTACCCTAAGGTAATGACTTTTACTTCATACTGAATTCAATCAGACCAGCTTCGTTTTCATCATTAAATTATTTTGATGGAGGTCCTAGAGCCTTTAAGGAAGAGCCAGCCCTCTATCAAATTTATAAAAGAAATGTCCTTGTTTAGTAAGTCAAGGAACACGTGGGGTCAGAAAAAACTTCTGCTGCAATCCCTCATCTATTGCTTTCCATCTTCATTATTACGTCTTAGGCAAATGGATTTCATTATTCCTAAATCATGCTTGACAAAGTATTTCTCCTAGAGCATATCACATGATAATTTGCTGTTGTAAGTTATTAAGCTTGCATAAAATAGAGATGAATAGATGCCCCATGGCCATTGGAATAGACAACTGACCTCCAACATGCCATATAACTATCTTGGATGTGTTTATTATTCAGAAGCTAGTAGAATTTTCCGATATGCTAGACTTACTACTATCTCTAGGAATTCAGGTCCTGTATGAATTTATTTTATATCCACTGAACAAAAGCTTTCTCTCTGACTCAAGTCATAAAAGACAAGGTTGGCATGGTCCCTACTAGAAGCCAGTGTTTTAAAAAATGTGTAGAAACTTTGACATATCAAAAGAAATAGAATTCTCAAGTTTTCTGGGAATGAAGTGAAGTAATGTTAATTAAAAAACAGGTTATATATGCACATCTAGCCTGATACCTATACAAAAGACCATAAACTACCAATCCCATTTAAAATACAGCTGGCAATACTACCTCCTTGATATTTTACAGGTTAAATATCATATATCTTACAACATTTTCATCAACTCTGATGGCAGTCATCATTTTACTTGACAATGAAACTAAATGTTTTACTTAAATTCATCTGACTTAAGCATGACAAAACTACAACCAACCTTCATCATCTGTCTTAAGATCTAGTACTTTTTGCTCTATACCATATTAAACTAGAATTAAAATTATCCATTTATAGGTTATCCATTTTCCAAGGATTTAGAAAATATACATAATAATAAAATCTAAGAAAATTGAATACATTATATGTCTGATGCTGAGGCTTTAAGCTCTGTTACATTTGGAACACATTCTGTACTGTTGCAGTCCTGTTAAGGTGGAGAGTGCAGAATATTACATCTAAATCTATACAGAACTCAGTTCCTAGTAATTTGATTGTGTTTTCATTTCACACATAATGCAAACTATCAGTATTTATTACACATTGCAAAAACCAGGAGTTGAGGGGAGCCAAAATATTAGAATGGTTCCTTTCCTCAAGTAGGGCACAAAAGCAAAGATGGGTGTCTTAAGACTAAGATGATGCTTCCTTCTTCCCCTGTGTCTCACAGTCTAAATATACAAAAGAGGCTCACACGGCATTTTTAAAAAGAATGAACATATGAATGGAAAATGCATCAGTCCTACTTGGAGCTTCATGAGAATCTTTGAAGAGATAAATATTTATATGCAGGAAATTGAATTTCTTAGCATGTGAAACTAATTACAGCTCATTTAAAAAATAGCAAACATTTATATGGTATATTTTATTTGCCAGATTCTCTTAAGCCTTTTAAATACAACCATTTAATCCTCAAAACAATCAGATAGAGGTCATATTTAATTAAATTATAATATATGTCTCTTCTCCTAGATTTGAGGTTTGGAAGGGAGTAAGTCTAATTCATATTATAAATCAAGTCTACCACAGTTTTTGGCATGTAGTGTATGTCAAATAAATTAATGGTATTTTTCTCTATGGGATATGCACCTTGCAAAGATTCAGTCACAGCCACAAGAGCCTTGTGCACTATTTTTCTGAGAAGAGTACTGTATGAATTTCAACTACCCCAAACAATACTCATTTCTCCAACTCTGCAATTCACTAAAGGGCTGAGCCATTTAGAAATACTTTCTAACAGACATAAGGACAGGCACATTGAGCATGTAGTGTATACAAAAACCAAAAAAATACCTATTAAATATCTTTCCAAAAAGATAAAGTTACAGTATTACTGTGACACATACATACCCACATTTATAGCATCACAATTCATAATAGGAAATCCTAGAAGTAACCTACCTGTCCACCACCAAAACGGTGGATAAAGAGAATGTGATGTATATACACAAAAGAGTACTATTTTGCCTTAAGGAAGGATAGACATAGGACATCTGTGGGAGAGTGGATTCAACTCAAGATCAAGTTAATCACACATACAAACTGCAGCAACACATGCATGAATTCTCTAGTAATTAGAACGCAAATTAGAGAGAAAAGGAAAAGATGATAGTAAATAGAGAGACAGACATTTTAAAAAGTAAATGGAACCAAGAAATGGAGGGAGACAGGATGGAACAAGAATGAAAAAAATACGTGTTATGTCAGTGTACCAGCTCCCCACGAGGAATCCAATCAATATGTACTGAAAACATGTACTAATGAAAAAACAAGGAAAACTTATTTCCCTGGACAATATGCAGCATCTACTTCCATGGCCCAAGAGTAGAGTTCATAGTTAATGCTAAGCCAAGAAAGGAATAGATAAGCTGAAATTCTTAAGTGTGTGAAAGAATCAGAAAGTCAGAAAACTATATGGGCAGAGTTTGTGTTCTTACAAGACAGATTTATGGTTTGCACAGATTTCATGTATTCAGACATGGTGTTTTTAGAAGGTGATTTGATCATAGGGTATTGTTAGGTGATGTCTGGTTGGAGGTAGATCAAAGAGAATGTGACATGGAAGGGTCAATCTTCACCCCTGGGCCTTCCTGGTTGCTATGTCGTGAAAAGCTTTCCTCCCTACAGCTCCTCCATCATGCCATCATGATTGCATTACGTGCAATCACGTAATGATGCACCAATTGAGCCCTGTGAAACTGAGCCAAAGTAAATCTCTCCTGTAAATTTTGGATATTGAAAACTGTGTCTCAGTAAAAAAATTATGATGACATATTTTGGAACCCAAAGTGGGGTTATTGGTATAAATATATCTGACCATGTGTTTCAAAACCTTTTGAACTGCCAGTATGAGGGGATTGAAAAGGTTTGAAGATGGTTAGAGAAGATCTAGAACGGCATACGCCAATCATTTTGATAGGAGATGCTGATCAGAGCTTAGAAGACTAGAATGCTGATAGAAATATGCATAATAAAGACTATAAACCCCATAGGTTTCAATGGGGACAAGGACTCTAGTAGCAGTTGGGCTCCAGCCTATATATGTTATACTCAGGCAGAAAATTTATCTTCATTTTTCTCATGTCCTGAGAATTTTCAGAAGGCTGATTAAGGGTAGATTAATCTATTGAAGACAATTTCAAAGCAGCCCCATGTTCCAGCTATAGCATGGGCTCTGCTTGCCTTCAACCAGATTTACTTGAGAATCAGGAATAAAAAAGCTCATTTAAAGTTTTCAGCTTTGTCAGAAGGGAAGTACCTTCAAAGTAGGGGAAAAGGAAAGCACAGCTACTCAAGAGATCAGTTGAAAATAAAAGCAAATACTTTGACCCAGAAAATAGGAAAGATGGCTTGAGGCAGTGATGGTGAACTTTTTAGAGTTTCCTATAATACAAACAACTCATTGTAATGTGTGTCCACAGGTTCACCACTGCAGATTTAAAGGCATCTCATGAATCAGAAAGACCCTAACCATAAAGGCTCCAAGGTGTGAAGTGAAAAATTGCTTTGAGAACAGAGCTCCAGGGCACATCCCTGCAGGGCCATCTACAGAACTGGTTCCCTGGAATTTTATTCATAGTTCTCAGGCATCCAAGCACGCGGAGGCCTCTGCAGTTGTGTTCCAATATGGCTCAGCTACAGCTCAGGTTGTTGATGAGCCTTGACATCATCCACATAGTGCTGATTTTATAGGCATACAGAATACAAAACTGTCAGGTCAGGAAAATTTCCATTCAGTTTCAGAGGAAGCCATGGCAGGACAGGAAGTGTGTCCCCAGGAGGGGAGTACATGAAGATATGAGTGAAGCTGAAAGTACAGTGGGAATTCTAGGAAGTTGAAGATTCAAGGGACATAGACAGCATTCTGGGGAAAACTGAAGGCAGTGTGCGAAACCAGCCCAAGCAATAAGTCTTGAAGGCTAAGGCACCAGCGATGTTATGCAGGTGGGTGACCCAACCCTCTGGAGTTCACATTGTGCCAGTTTTCCCTAGGTGCTTGACAAGGAGCTTTAATGCTTGTTCTGCTGGGCTTTGGTGATACTTTTGTTCCATTCCTTTCTATACCTCCATTGCTTTGGAATGGGAAAGTTACATGTGGTCATATGTGCAAAGTTTTCATAGGCACTCATGGCAAAGACTTGCCTTAAGTGTCACAGGTGACTTTGGACCTAAGATTTTGCAGTACTTAGTAAACATCTAAGAGTTGACAAATCATAAGAATTTCATAACTAAAATTTTCATAAAGAGATGGATATGAGTCTTCTGGGGCCCAGGGCTGAATGTGATTGTTTGGATTAAGAATATACTCCAAAGGCCTTGTTGAGTTGACCAATATCAAACTAAAATCTGTGGGATCTTTCTTAAGTCAAAACTAAAAGAACACAATCTAGTTAGTAATGGGTCATGAGGCTACATGTGCAGACTTGCAGAAGTTCTTTAGACCAGAGGCACCTGTACCAACACTCAGTCATCACAGGAGGCCATTTCAATATAGGTATTTGCTGAATGAAAAGCTCCTATGCAGATATTGATGCAATATGTGATTGAAAAAAGACAAATGAAGGAAATTTTAAGTAGGATCAAGTGACTCTAAGCAATGCCACTGTGATAGCAAACAGAACCAAGGGTGCTTCTACTGAAACTGCAAAGAACCAAAGAACTTTTTAAATTTAAAATGAATAATTACAAGCCAGTACATTTTATTTTTATAATCAATTATTAAAGGTGTAAACCATGATGTTTTAATGCACACATACAAAGTTAAATGTAAGCAAAAGAAATAGCTGCAAGAGGAAAGAAATTTAACATCTTCATGTTACATATCTATTCTTTTGGTAAATTAAAATAAAATTTTCTAGTACACAAAATATTAGCTATGCTATAGTTCAGACTCCTAGAGTTCATCTTAATTGCAATATTTTCCTCTTCCCTCTCTTCAGATAACCATCATTCATTTTTTGTATATGTTCACTTTTGTAAAGATTCTACAGATGACAAATCATGCAGTTTTTCTATAGCTTAGTTTAGCATAACATGCTCTGGTTTCATCCTTATTCTCACAAATGGAAGAATCTCCTTTTCACAGTCAGTAGTATTTCACAGGCTATCTGTATGTGTGTATATGTCTATACACCATTATTTCTTTAATCCATCCCCAGATTTTAAATTGATTCAAGATTTTAGTAATTATGAATAATAAAGGAAATGCAGATATATTATAAAATGTTGATTTCATTTCCTTTTAGTTTATACCCTGAATTCTTTAGCCTCACTATCCTAAACGCACCTGATCTCATCTGAGTTTATATCCAGCAGATTTCTCAGTCACAGTAATTCTTTTTAACTTTTAAAACACTTCAATACTGTTTTATATGTTTACATTCTTATGTACAGCATACATGTGATCACTTTTCTCAATATCTTTGTCAATAATTGTTATTTTGTCCCAGTAGTCAAGGGTGATATGTCATAATTTTGATTTGCATTTTACTACCTAGTGATGGTGAGTGGTGTTTCATATACCTATTGGTTATTTTATGTCTTGGTTGAAAAAATCATCCCTCATCCATTCAACTGTGCTATCCATTTTTTCTACAAGTTATGGAAACTCCTTAATTTTTGGATATTATCCTCTCATATTTGACACCCAAATATTTTCTATAAATCTTTAAGTGGCCTTTTAATTCTGTAGATTTTTTTTTTTTTTTGAGACAGGGTCTCACTTTGTAGTTCAGGCTTGTCCTGCAATCTGCAATCCTCCTGCCTCTACTTCCCAAGTGCTGGAATAATAGATAAGAGCTACCATATCCAACGTTGTGGTATGTGGTACTGATTGCTGTGGATGTGAGTCACCACTCCTTGCATTGTTGTGTGTTATTACCAAGGAGGGAACCCTTGTCCTTGCGCTTGTAAAGAAAGTGCCAGAACCACTGAGCTAAATCCTCAGCCCTATAAATTATTTTCCTCATTGTTCAAAAAATTTACTTTGATATAACTCCATGTATTTTCGGTTTTGCTGTGTGTATCTAAAAATCAACATCAATATCAAGATTTTCCCAATATGTCTAGTTCTGGGGCTATAT
Source organism: Petromus typicus (assembly GCA_004026965.1). Lineage (NCBI taxonomy): Eukaryota > Metazoa > Chordata > Mammalia > Rodentia > Petromuridae > Petromus > Petromus typicus. The sequence continues at coordinate 40,494 of PVIR01013856.1, forward strand.
ATGGTTCCAGGTCTTATATTTCAGGCTTTTATGAGTAAAATTTTAAAATATATTAAAGTCTAGTTTCATTCTTTTGCAGGTAGATACTATGTTGTCCCTACATTAGTTATTGAAGAGATTTCGCTCTCCTGAATTGTACATTCTTGAAATCATCTTGAATATTGGTTTACTATGTGTGCAAGGTTTACTAGCCTTTCCATACTGTGTCATTGGTCTGTGTACCAGCTTCATGGTAGAACTACATTCGTAATACTATAATGTTGTGACTATAGTCTATGAAACTATTAACAGTTACACCTTCAACTCTTTACTCCAGATGGTTCTAGTTAGTCATGATCTTTCCCAGTTCCGTAGCAATTTTTGATATGTACAGATGATAGCTATTATTTTTGTTTTAAATGAAATTGAAGGACTGCTGTAAACATCACTGTAATCTCCCACCTTACCTTTCATTGAATATCAAGACTCTGGAGATACTGACTTCTGTTCTCTGTCACATACCTAATAACTGACACACAGCAAGCAGTTCCCTAAGAAATATTTGTTAAATTTTTTTTTAAAAAGGTGGAGAGAAGCTTTGAGGAAGAAAAAGCAAAAATAGGAAATTACAAATGTAACTCGCTTGATTAGATCAAAAGATGTAAAAACTAAGAATTACTTTCTCAAAGTTTTGCTTTAAATGTCTCTTCAAAGGACAAAAGAATGCCTTGGAACATCTCATGAAAACAAAATAGCGTTTATTGATTCATAGCCAGAAACTCTTACATTTGTCACACTTTTCTCCCAAACACATATTACTCCCAGAGGTCTGCTATTGAA